>KZ072470.1:41565-65959 GCA_002091845.1 Anopheles cracens
AATAGCCTTCAGTTTTGTAGGTTGTCAAGACCGATAAGTGGCTGTGGAGTCTGATAAATAAGTTTGATTCTTTTCCAAGCTGGATGAACGGAATATTCAGCAAAAGTACGTAAAATTATACGAATTAAGACGAAAAACATAGTAAAAGGTGTGACCGAATGTTAAGAGCATGTTTTTCAATACTATGTTATATAGTATGTCGCTTCATTTAAAAGAATATCATAAATAAACATGAAAAAGCGTCAAAATGATCACTTAGTCGTTATTGAGTAAGAAGATTTAATATTGCATACTTTTGGGCGTAAATATGCTATACGTTACGCATTCGTGAGTCTGTTCCAGCCAACATAAATGACTGTCCCCAACCTTAAATTCAAAAATATTGAATAATCCACAATTCAGCATCGTGAAAAAAATTGTCGTCAAAACAAATAATATTTCGTATAACAAATCCATCCATCCATCGGAGCGAGCGATCACACAACGCCCCAAGTCACGTGTCACCGCTGCAACTAATTTCAGACAAATTCATTTAACCATGAACCGATTGTCTGCCTTTTCTTCCCCGCTTCCGAGAAGGACGGTCACATTGGTGCCCCAAACGGTTGGGCCGCCCGACTGCCCTTTTTCGGTTGTTGAAAAGCAACTTTAGCTCACACGTAAGAACACGGCACGGCAAAACGTGGCAAATGGCAAAAATTCCTTCCGTCTCGATCACGAACCGGTTCGGTGTGTATCGGCGGTCTGTGAGCGCGCGCTCGTCTCAGGGGGGATAACACGATTACAGCACCGTGGTGCTCCACATGGTGGCAAGGGTTCTAATCGAAGCGCCGATGGTCGACTTATTGCCCCGGGAAGCATAAAACCGACCGGGCACGTCCGCCGGCATGTCCCCCACGGGACGATTGCTCGCTGCTGTTAGCGATTCGCAGGATGGAGTTTAGTGCGGCCCGGTTATCCGGTTACCGTTTAATTAGTGATTATGCTGACAGATGATCTAACCATTTCGGCGCGAGGGGCCGCGGCGGCACGACGGTGGCCGTCGTTCGCCATGGAAAAGTAATTTAGCACGTGTGTTGTGCGCGCCGACTACAATCGATACAATCGCTTAACCGTTGGCCATGGCAAACCGAGGCGATGAAAATTTACTGCCATTGCCGTGGTGAACCGGGAAAGCTGCTGCTGCTAGCAACGCCGTTTTGGCTCGGAAAATCAGCTCACTGTTGTTTATAGTGCTTGCGTAAGGCATTGAAGATTACATTTGTTATGAGCTATGATTTTTTTAGTTATTTATCAACCAGGAACGACATTTCAACTGCATTTTTAAAATGAAAAACATCTGTTGCGTGTTGCGTGGAAAAGGGCATAATAAAAAAACACGACAGAAAAACCGCTTCATTCACGCGTTCGATTAATAAATTAATTAAAATGCACTCAATTAGACGATAGCCGCAGATTGCATGTGGTAAAATTTAAAACACACCACCACAGATTCGATGTTGCCGAGTGGAAAAAAATGTGTATTTTCCATTCGCGCGTGCCAATATTAAAATTTATCTCCTCCACCCACTGCACACCGCATGTTAGTGCGGCAACAATATGGAAATTGTATAATTGACACTAATTGATTCAATATTTAGTGCGACGAGCTGTCCCTCGCACAAGGACACATTTCCAGGGATTAGTCGTGTCGTTCTTTTTTGCTGTCGTTGTGAAAAATGCATTATGAACATCATGCCCGCTGCCTCCTTTCTCCATTCTATGCATTCACTCACTCACTCATGCATCAGCGACAACTAATTGACGAATTATGTACGGTGCTAGCTCTGGTTTAGCATAAACCAAAGCACATCAAGCACACGTTAGCACACCGCACCGCCATACGCCTGGTGCCTGGTGAGTCGGGGAGAGCGAAAATATATGCCATACATAGCAAAACAGCTATGTTATTGTTAGCCCAAACATGTCAGTCGCGTGTCCTATCAACCCCTCCACACCAACGCAACAGCCTCATTCCACGACCAAAAGCTCATCTTTGAGGTTTTCGGCGGGGCGATGAATGCTGTGGCCCACCTCGGTGGGGGGTGGGTTTTGTTTCGGAATGAAAATTCATCCTAATTACCAGCGGTTTGCGGAGTGAAGAGCAACTTTGGTTACAGTTTTTCACCGGGCGGTACAACAACAAAAAGGTGCACCACGAATGCCATCCCGAATGGTTGATGTTGGTGGTGGAAACGGTGGCAGGATAATTAAACGGTACCGTGAGCGCACCCGCTGGTTGGATTGTGGCCATTTTGCCTGTTTATTTCCAATGCCACGCGTGGCTCCGCTCTGCCTGAGTACGTGCCGTCGCAACATAAGCTGTGCTTGTGGGCTGCTCCATCCGAGGATTCCGATAAACCGGGATGCAAGGCGAGATGTAAGGCGTTCTCGACCGCTTTAAACACACGTTTAAAGCGCTAATATCCGAAAATGTTCACATGAACCTTAAAGTATGGTTGAGTTTTAACCCTATTTTAGCAGCGAATTAGCTTGCGGTCGCCTAAATTTATGCAATTTTATGTGTGCTAGTAGCACTATGAACTTTGAAAGATTATTTGCGCCTTTTTCGTTTGTTTCGGTCTGGAAATAAGTAAGTGTACTATTATTTGCTAATTATGTGTTTAACAATATCAGACATAATTAGTAATAGTTTTATAATTAAATAGCACAAAAATCTATATGAAAATGAAAGTACCAACGTGAACTGCAATCGCCTTGCTTTCAATAACATCGCTCAACATGCATCTAAAACCATACTCAAGCTGCCAAATGTACCCCACACGCGCCCTGAAAAAAGGTACGCGTACCCCAAAGCCTCATCGAAACACTGTTTGCGGGAGCGCAGATTTTGCAATCAGTTGCATATTTGCACACGAATCAATCCGCCGCCATCGATCGACCCGACCCGAAAATTATGCTTTTCTGGCTTCCTAATTGACCGCCCCCCCGATAATTGATTGTTATGCTGATTTATGAGCTAAACGGACCGTAACTAGCCGCAGCCAGTGCGCTGCAGCTCCTGCTACTGAATCCGACCCAGACGTCAAAAACATGTTAAAAGTATAAGTAAAATGTTTTACAAACAAACAAGCACTATATCCTGTAATAAAAAAATCGAATTAAAATCTGTTGCGCACACTTCACGCAAGCTGACTTCGACTAGAGTTTTATTGTTTACGAGTCAAACCGTAAAAATATTACTCTCATTGTAATGGGCCTGCATCTCTCAGCATCATTACTGTTTGGCACAGTAACGATGGGAATCATTAGCTAAATTCAAGCTAAGGTTGCAGCTGCAACTGTTCAGACGGTAGCCGCACGTGAAATAAAACCAAGCCTCGTAATGATAACCATTATCTGGTAAATGGAGCAGTTAAAATAAGAGCGTTTAGCTTTATTAGACAGTTAAGTTTAAAGTACAGTGCGTGTTTTAGGGGATTTGCTAATAAAACCTTAGTACCTTGTAATAAAAACATGTAAAATATTAAATGAAAAAATATATATAAAAATATAAAATGAAAACCTATGCTGTTGAAACGGACCCAAACATAAATGAAAAAGTTGCTTTTTCGCCAAACACATCGTCCGCAACGTTATTAACTTTTGTACCGCTTCCTGTTTACTTACAGTCGCACGAACCACCACAGCCAACCTCCCCCGGGCAGCGACCTCCCGACAGCCAAACCACAAATGAAACCGACCAAACGTGCTTCACGTCACGCACCGGTGCATAATTATCGGTCCTGTTCGAGTGTGTGCCTGCTGCTGCGTACGGATGCACCGGTCCGAGGCGAAACGCGGTGATGCTAGCTATCGCGATGCAATGATGTGTCCATCCGAGCGGCGACTACCGGTGGCCACGTGACTGGTTTTTTGGGGGGTTGAAAGTGAACCAAAAGCATTGAGATTTGAAGTAGTGAACGTGGAGCGTACTCAGTCAAGACTGCTGCGAAAGTTTTTCGAACACGTACATAGTTAATACAGTTTTAACCCTGCATCGTAGTATCAAGGTATGTAAAGAGACAATGATCATATCTCTAACGTAAAAGTAATTTTATAATTGATTTCTGTTCTATTTTGATTGCATTATTAAAAAAGTTTTGAACAATACCCACAGACACATGTTCTGATGCAAAAAAAAAAACAGACAAACATTGACTTATTCAAGTTTCGCCGTCCTCTTCGACCAACAGTACAATATTCGCAACACAGCGCAACAGCTGTCAGTAAGCGAACAGTCTGAAGCTTGTGCAAATAATCGAGTCTTTTTCTTCAATAACCCTAACCCACAGACACACAACCACTTCGCAGCTCATTCCGTTTTTATGACATTCCGTACTAGCCGCACGCCTCGTGCCGCCAGCAAACCCAACGCCCAAGAACTCATAATCCCCTATCTAGCACGGTGTCTACTTACATTCCGTCCGTCCCGGTCACTTGCTGGTCCTGACGCTTCGCCTGTCGTTTCCACCAATAAGTTAGTGTTTTTGCTTCATATGTTATCGCTGAGGCTCAAGCAAGCAACACTCACCAGCAGCTAGCGAAAGCCAACGCAAAACAGCATCGCGTCGGATTTAATTCTGTTTCGAGTAACACCCAAATGAACTTCTCGGACTGAGCTTGAGCTTTGCGGAATGTTTCTTCAATGCACTGGTTTTGGAGCGCACACAAAAACGTCTTTGGCCTTCAAGTGCCTGTCCTTCAAGAGGCTGGAGATATTACGCTCGCAGACTGCTAAGATGATGAAGCATGCTTTGGTTATTTATTTGGGCGCTATCTATCGTCATTTTCATCAATTGTTTGAGTCATGCATGTTGACATAACGAAGCAAAGCTGATTCTTGAATACAATACATATATGACAGGCTGTGTTCTAAAAAAGAATTTGAAAATTTCATGCACAAGTACAAGATTTTTGATATATTAAAAAAAATTTTGGCATTATTGTTATATGCTATATGTCAAATTATTCTGGGTTATTATTTAAAAAAAATGTACTGATTAGCCGCATTTTTCTTTACTGAAAAACAGAAACTCCACTTTCTGAAAGTTAAACACACACGAGATGAAATTAATTTATAAATTCATCACAAATTCGCAAAAACGTCCATAGACAACAATAAATAAAATGAATAGTTTATGTACCCTCGAATGAAACTAATTTTAAATGAAATATGTTACACAACTGTTGCATTGAATTTCCTATTCGTTAAAACCCTCTTTTAAGAAATGATTGATAACCCCGTTCAAAATGGTTCGAAATGTTGCAGTCTGCCATTGAAGTAGCAAGGAATCGTTCAGAACCCCAATCCGATTACAAGCTTTGAAACAGTTTTTTTTCACTTTAATGTGACACAGCAACACGATGCCGATTGAATGCTCCGGCCTACCACGGGAAGCTAATGGTAGCTGGCAGCTGGAGGTTAGTTCGGATCCATCCTGGGTTCCCGCTCGCAAACACACCCAAACACCGGGCGCCTCCATCGCGGCTGCTGAAGCTAAGGGCTTACCGGGTTGTCCTTGCCGTGGCACAAACCCCCGACGGAGGTGATTCGAGCTGGCGGGCCGTAATAAAACGTGACATTAATAGTCATCGATTTATGGTTCACGGTCCGTGCGTTACCCGTATTTACATTCACAAACGAATGTTGTTTAGTATGCCGCTCCGCTGGGCGCTGGGTTCCGCACGGTGAAGTGATTTACTGTGGTTCGGTTCATAAATTTGTGCTCAATTTATGATCTCGAGAGAGTTCGTAAAAACGCAACTAACTGCGTGCCGAAACTTATGCTGAATGTGAGAGTGGTTGACGTGCGGGGAATCGGACAACATGATTTTATTGACATGATAAGGTTTGTTTTCTAACTGGGTACAATGTTAACATAGCGTACTATTAGAAAGCATTGCAAAAAAAAACAGTTTTTGTAAGATCAATGACCTACCGCAGAATAACAATTGCGCCCGGTTGGTTTTGCTCTACTCTAGAGATAAATGTGAGGGTGTTCTTATTTATTTCAGTTAATCTCAAATCTATACAATTAGAATTTGAACAATTTGTTTAATAAAGGATGAAACTAAATTTTATTTAAAACCATAAGATACGCTATGTTATTTGCTATGTTTACGATTCATTACATCCATCCTATAAAGATAATTAATAATGTAGAAATGAAGTGTTGCATACTTCTGAGTTGATTTGTCAAAAAGGATGAAAGATGTACCTAGCGTGGAATATCTTTTTTTTTAATGGCTAATAAAGTAAGGCAGGGCTCTATGAGCCGTCGAACAAGACACCGAACAAAACAAACACGGATCAAATCCAAGCAATCATATGGAGGTGCTCCGCCAGAAATGCCAGACATGCCCGACAAACAAGACATCGAACGAGACAGTTTGGTTTCGTCTGGCATGTCTGATGCTCATCTTGAAGCTGTTTACACCTTACGGTTTTATCCTGTTAATTGTCAGGAGGCGGCTGTTGGCGGTTGTATGTTTGTTCGTTTGTTTATATTCGTAAAATTTGGATAATTCACACGACAGTGTCGTGTTTTCCTAACGCTTCATAGAGCGCTGCCTAATATTCAGAAACGATAGGTATGAGGATTGCATACTTTTCGGCGCAAATTTGAAGTATCGATTCCAAGAGAAGCAATTTGCGCGGCAAACGCTTCATTAAAGTTTTTTATTTACTTAATTCACACTAATAATAATATTCAGAAACGATAGGTATGAGGATTGCATACTTTTCGGCGCAAATTTGAAGTATCGATCCCAAGAGAATCAATTTGCGCGGCAAACGCTTCACTTAAGTTTTTTATTTACTTAATTCACACTACGCTTTATCTGAATAAAAGCAGAGAATATAAACTAGGAAGATTTCTACATCTATTTAAAATATTTTGTTGTGCTATAGACGATATTAATTAATAAAAATCAATTTATTAAACTAATTTAAAAACAATTGTCTATCGATATCAAATCAATGAACAATACATTCCAATAAATTCCAATAATACTCATCCGGCTTTTCTTCGTATTGCAATGCATTATTTCCTTCACAGCGCCATAATGAATTTCAACATATCTACACGTGCGAGGCTATTCATCCTGCTAGCCCTGCTCGCCGGAGCGATTGCGACAGTCATGGCACAAAAGTGTCCCAAGGACTGCCACTGTGATCTCGACCAGAAAGGACGCTACCGAACGTACTGCAACAAAGGTACGTTAATGGGAAGGAACACTCACGGCGTGACTGAATGTGACGAATACGTTCAAATGAAAATTATAGACGTGGTTGTATCTCGGAATGCCTTCGAGCAGGAGCTTTTCTTGACAATTTTGCAAACGAAAACGATTGCTAATTATTGTTATGTTTGCAATTGTCGTTTTGCATTAGATTACCATCAAGGAAGTCTAGCTTTCGAACGAAATGCCTTTGAGGCGTTGCTTTGAAAATTATATTCATCTTCACGGTTGCATGCCACGAATGCTTGTTAGAAACATTCGTTTGATGTGTCACCTTGAAGAGGTTTTAATTATGTGCATAGTGGGATGTCAATTTCTTGTTGATTTTCTTATTGCAAATATTGTTGTGCTTCAAGTGCTTCAATAATTTAATCTTCTTTTCAATGTCTTCCAACCTTCCCTAGTGGAATGGATCAATCCTCCAACGGATGATTTTGAGCCCGGCGTTGAGGTGCTGATCATAGCAAACGCACGCCACCCCATCATCGTCGGGCCCGTCTTTCAGTTCTTCAACAAACTCGAGGTCTTGCGCGTCATCGACGGCTACCTGCCATCGGTCGGCGATCGTTCGTTCTGGGGCTTAGTGCGGCTGAAGACGATCGATCTGTCGCGCAACAACATCACCCAGCTGTCGATGGAAAGCTTTCGCGGGCAGGACAACCTGATCGAGCTGGATCTATCGCGGAACCGGCTGGACAACATTGCCAGTGGCACGTTCACCCATATGAAGGTATGTTCCGGAAATTAACTCACACAAACACGGTGAGCCTCGCTAACGGTATTCGCCTATACATTCATTTCCTAAAATTAGGAACTAAAAACGCTTCACCTGATCGACAACTCCATCACGATGCTGAACGCACGGTTGTTTCTGCATCTGGCGAAGCTGAAGTATCTGGATCTGAGCCACAACTCCATCGACGATCTGCCACCGGAAACGTTCAAAGACGTACAGGTACGGGACGACAATCGCACAGCGAAACGGAGTCTTAAGCGAGAACGAGTCATTTATCCTTTTGATGTGTTGCTTTTCAGGATCTTAAAGTACTCAAGTGTCGAGGATGTCGCCTCTCGAACATCAATCCTCAGATTTACAACATCCTAACCCACCTGACGGAGCTTGACTTGGGCCAGAACCAGGTAAGAGACGTCATTTTTGCGACAAACATAAACAGATTCATGAATCCCTCGATGGAGTGGATTCCAAAAGACATTGAATATTGTCCCAGTTGAATCTTCAATTGTTATATGATCTTTTACAGCCAATAAATCAGTTTCAGGGTAGAGTAATCTTTATCTCGTCAACTCATTGTTTTCGAAGAATTATACTCTCGTAAAGATGCTCCAAGAAATTTTCAAGAAATGTCAACAGCCTGGGAACAAAATTATATGGAACCGCGTAATGATGGTTTCCTATTTTCAACTTTCGGTCTTAGACCAGCTTTTCCGAGTTTTAAACTTCTTTAAGTGGTCCTGAAGGGAATGCCTACTGGCAATACTTCATCGTGGAATAAGGAATTTTCGATGGATCTATTTATTCCATTTTGCGAATCTAACGATCAGACTTTTCCCTTCCATTTGACTTTCCATTCCAAGTGATATTACAATTAACATGTTCATTGCCAAACTCTATACCTTATTTCGAAACTTCCAGATCAAATTCCTCGACCGGGAAGAATTTCTCGACCTGCGGCATCTCCGATCGCTGTGGCTCGACGGCAATCAGCTGTCCGTGATCGTCGATGAATTATTCACGAACCAGAAGGGCCTAACTTTCCTTGGTAGGTAGAGCCACCCGCTAATGCGAGTGCCGTATGATAATTGTACATGCTTCTCTCGTTATAAAAAAATACTCAAACAGACGTGTCACGCAACCGGCTGGCCAAAATCGCCGACCGCGCGTTCGAGAACCTGTCGAACCTGACCTTCCTGGACGCGTCGTACAATAAGCTGTCGCACATTGAGCCGGTCTGCTTCCGGCCACTCCGGAGCCTGCAGACGCTGAACATTAGCGGCAACCTGCAGCTGGATCTGAGCGAAATGGAGGACACGATACAGGTATGCCCACTCAATCATAGCCAAAAATGGGGATACATTAGTCTCTCCAAAAGAGATGTTTACCACCCATTGTGAGGATTCGGCTCACGGCGGGGTGCATCTCGATAAAAATGCATACACCATCGAACGCCATCATTACTCAGGCACGTTGTTGCACACGCCTCCAACACACACACACACTACCTAGACGTTAGGATAAACATCGGGTTCTACAGCACACTCCGAGATTGCCGGTTTGGTAATGCGTTTTGAGTGAAAATCTAAAGGAATTACTTTTTGAGCTTCCGTCAGCGAATAGAAAAGGATCATACACAGGCACGTACCATCGCGTTCCAGTGAAACGACTTATTGAGTTTGCATCTATTGAAAGGTGTGCGAACGTTATTGATTTTCTTCAGCAAAAATGAAAAAAACGAGAGAAAACGGTTTCATGAGATTCGGACTAACGTTGGTTGGAGGAATGTTTCCGAAAAATCACGGCGGGGTGCATCTCGATAAAAATGCATACACCATCGAACGCCATCATTACTCAGGCACGTTGTTGCACACGCCTCCTTCGACCCGCTTCCAGGTCATACAAAACGTCACCGGGCTGGTGGTGGCCGATATGGGTGCGCTACCGCTGAATCTGTTCGTCCCGTTCCGACGTCTGAGCGCGCTCAACCTCTCCGGAAACCATATCGATAACATCACCCTGCAAATCATCGAACCGCTGGCAAACTTGTCGGTAAGTAACCCACGGTGGTCTCAGCGTGGGATGCCGGTGGTAATCACGCTTATGAATACTCGCTCGAGTGGGATGTTACGACGAGGGGATGTTCATTTTTCAATAACGGACGTCCCTAAGAGGCACAGATCGAACCTTACCGCACAATCGTAATTTTATATTTCCATCCAACCACTGTAATCCTGCCACAATGATGAATAACCTCTCTGCCCGGGAGAATGCCCCACCGGGGAAGATCAATCTACCATTCGAGGGTGGTTCGGGCCGGGACAATCAATGTACGCGGCGCCCTACATGCAAAGCACGACTCCATCACTCATGCTCTGGCGAAGAAAATTTACACCACCATCAACGCCATCATTTGCAGAGCCTCGATGTACTCGCTGCACGCTGCTTCCTCAGCCACCCGGATCCGGTTGCGCAAAACGGAAGTGCTTTCGCGCAAAGCCCAGCTGCATCGGATGCGGACTGCATGTACCGACGGCCGGTGTGCATCACTCTTATCGCGGCGAATCGCAGCACCGCGAGAGGAGCAGAACCCCTCCGTTGCTTTGTGGGATTTGTCGTTCGCTTCTTTCCGACTCGATCTCAATCAGCCAGTCCCATTGTGCGGTGGATATGATTTACAGAACCGCCGTTATTGCATTTATTTCTTATGCTGCACAAATAAAGCAAAACAGCAAGAGCGAATGAAACACTTTTCCTTCCGCAACACTGCACACAGCTGCACACAGGGTGCATTTGCACGTGGTCGACGGCGGTGGTTGGCGGTGAACTTCAGCAAAAATGAAAAAAACGAGAGAAAACGGTTTCATGAGATTCGGACTAACGTTGGTTGGAGGAATGTTTCCGAAAAAAAGTTTTCTTATTGCAAATAACACTTTCATCCCTACTGTCAGTTCTCGCAACACTCGAAAACGCAGTCTTTCAGTTACTTGACCTGATAAAAAAGCACGGATGCAAATATCAAACCCACCATTTCGGTCCGCATCCGTGTTGCCATGGTAAACGTCCGATCTGTCTCGTCTTTGTTTGCCGTTCAACGGCACTGTCCCTTTCGATTGCTAACCTCTTGTTGCTTCGCTTGCCCTGCCCTTTCCACGGTGTCCCATTCCCCGCTCTCACACAGTTCTTGGACCTGTCCCGGAATCAGCTGAACGGCATACCGGAGCGGTACGCGACACAGCTTGCTGCGATCACCGACGTGAAGCTCGAGAATAACCCTTTGATATGCGACTGGTGTCACATGGGACCGCTCATCATGCACGCGCGAAAGGTACGCCTAGACTCCAGCGGGAATGTTAAGCTCCCTCGCACATAACTCCAGCGCTTAATACTCTGTCCTTTACCCTATTTTTTTTTGTTTTTCTCCCCGCAGCTCAAACACGGCCTTCCGTGGCAGGAGGTTCCGCGGTGCTTTCTACCCGAACGGCTCCGGGAGGTGCGCATCGACGGGCTCGATCAGGACGGTGTCGAGGACTGCATGGAGGTGATAGTGGACGAGGACCACGATGCCGCCAGCACGTCGCACAACTTTCTCGAGCAAGGTAAGTGCTCGACCGGGCTGTCGGTTACCCGGCTGTGTCCCAGCTGCCCCGCACACCCCTGTACACCGGTCCTGGTTTGCTTTTGCTTTTTGCAGCGGGCAGCGTGAGCATCCTGGCGGCGTGTGGGCTGATCATATTCATCCTGCTCGCCATCATCGTCGTGTCCACGGCGCTCTGTCTCTCGAGGCACCGGGCGCGCTACTACACGCACGAGGATAAACGAGGTAAGAGCCGTAGTGGGTGTAGCTCTATTATGAGCGTTTGTAAAATAGTCGAGTGGAAATTATATGTGCTCCACGTGGGGACTAGTCTGTCAGCACCGCGAGCTGTAGTTCTGCTTGTCGGATCAATTAAAATTGCGCATTCGGCGGGAACAAATACTAATGGCTCTACGCTCGATAATAAGTACGTACATAGCAAGTTAGCGCGAAAAACATCTCAAGCATCGATTGTTGTTTCTAAACTTTAATAGCGTCCGATAAGCGTGTGAAGCTTTCTAGCAACACAACCAGTATGTATTATACTATTAATATTTTTATAATTTTAATATTTAATATACTAAATGCGTTATTTAACACTTTGGAACCGTTTTGCTCAAACTGTCTTATACAGACCAAATAAATAATTAATAATGCGTTCGTAAAGCATTCGGAATGAAGAAAAGAAACTCTTTTCCAATGATCCAGTACATTTGCGCCTAAATGTATGCAATGTACAGTACAACCTAGAAAGTGTGCCATTTGATCGATTTTGTATGCGATAAAAAACCCCAAAGCCATGCTTTTTAGCCCCACAAATGTAGCAACAACTGTAGTGTGTGTGTTTTTTCTTTTAATTTCTCCCCCCACAGACACGATTCTCGAGAAAAACACGGAAACACCCACCATCACGACGGGCAGCGAGATCAACTTCAAGTTCCCGTACAACGAGCGCGTCTGCACGATCGACGAGATGTGCATTCCGCCACCGCCACCCCCACCCGGCAAGGTGGCCCCGGCCAGTATCGAACGGTTCGATTAACGAACGGACGGTGCGGTCCGGGTCGGTGCGGATGGGCTACTCCCGTCCACTACACCCACCGACCGGACCGCCGAAACCGTCGCCCTGATCGAGTACGGTAGCCGCATCGGGTCCACCCACACGCTGTCCACGCCGGGCGACGAGCCGGGTCCGACGAGCGGACCGCGGACCGTCACCATCAGCAGCATATCGCAGACCGCCAGCATTCACCCGGATGCGCCGACGGCGACGCTGGTGGCGGCGGCGGCGGCGGCGGCGACAGCGACGGTGGCCCCGAACGGCACCGGCAAACCCTTCACACCGAAGAGCATCCTGCGAAAGCGAACCGACACCGGGCTCTAAAACGCGCGGAAGGATGCGCTTCCCATCTCACATGTAAATAGTTCCGACCCTCGGCCGGGGGTTTCGCGTACACTACTACCCCCGCGGGGTCAGAGGTGAATTTTATGCAAGTAAGCAACTATAAGGCACACGCAAAAGCCGTGTTTTGAAGTGAGCCAAGGGCGCGCGCGCGCGCGCGCGAGTGTGTTATTAGTTATTAATTACGATCAGGCGGGTTTTACTTTTCTCGAGCGATGATGAGATTAGGGGTCGGTCGACAGGTAGCTGCCGCTGCTGTCAACAACGGCACAATGACGGGTAGATTCACGGCGAACGAATCCGAATTTGTACATACCTACAGCGGGCCCCGGGGTCGGGGGCTCTGCAGCCATACGCTGTGCGAAATCCTTTTGCGCCGGGTCCTTTTGCGCCTTGCACGGCAAATGGGAAAATCATCGCTGCCTGCTCTCGAGCGCCTGTACACATGCCGCGTGAGATTAATGATGTGCGCCTACGCACAGGTTGGGAACCTTTCGTAGCTGTTGGGCATTTTCGTTTCCCTTTTTTATGGTCATGTGTGTGTGGTGGTGCTGCTGCTCCAACTCGTTCGTTTGTTTGTCGTCAAGAGATCAACAGATGCTGACACGCCGTGGGGCCGTGTGTTGGCTTAGCCATTGTTCCGCTGCTCCGTTCCGTGTCACGATGACAATCACGATGGGTTTATAATTTTACAACTGGTCTTGGGTGCGCCCTTTGACATGAAGAGGCGTGGAGGTTTGCCGTGTTGCTTCCGGAAACGGGTTATAATCCCTCCACCACCTTGCGCTCGAACAGTGTCCTGAATTAAAGGAGCTATTCGATTGCGGAAGGTGATTAGGATGCTGACTAGGATTTTGCTCGCATTCCAATCTGAAGCTTCAATCACCTTTGTAGGTGACATGTTCGGCCAGAGATGCGAGTCATAGTTTCACGAGAAAAAAAATACAAAAATTTGCCTTTCAGCTGCAATGGAGCTGAAACCCAAACGCGCATCCAGAACAATTTCCTATTTTTCTTCGAAACCGAACGCGGGCTAATAAAACTGAATCAAAGCCAATTCGCGCTTGCCCTCTGACAAACGCCCGGTGGGCTCATAAAATGTATAACCCGAAAGGATGGCAACGCGTGGAACGCACCTTTTTGTATGTGTGTTGACTTTACTGCACTTCGCTCAATTTTTGCTCCTTTTTTGGGTGGTATAATTCGCGGCATCAACACAAAAGCTCCACGCAGCAACCACAACCGTGTTGCTATGGTCGAAGCGGCTTACAACGGGGGGCTCGCATCGGCCTGCAGAAATAAAACGGAAACGACAAGCCTGGCTTTGCGAGACAACAACAAAAAAGAACAGGATCGAACAAACCCGGTACATCGTTTGTAACCGCATTTTGAACGGGAATTGTCCCACCATGCATTACATTCCGCAGGCTATTAGGAAAAATGTCAGCACGGTATAAAACTCGCGTTCCGTGACGCGTACGATCGCGGGATTAAACGCACTTTTCTATTTACGTTGTGCCACCGACAGTTGCGCAATCGTGTTTTATTATTAGATGGTCCAGTTTTTTTTTTTGGTTGTGGCAGGCAGTCGCAACACTAAAACTGTCCGGGTGTTGCATAAATCAGACCGAGGGGATGCTTTTGTGGCATAAATATTGCCATTTTCGGTGTATTGTTGATTGCTGTTCGTGTTACAGGGCACCATTGATTTAATACAGGACCAATCTTTTTCTTTCGGACTACCACGGATATGTCCGGTGGGCCAATATATTGGAGCCAATAGTGCCAGCTCAACCTGACACACGATCGAAACAACGAAACGCTATCGTCTATGCCATGCTGTGATCTGCCCGGGACAAGTTTTACTGAGCAAATTATGTTAACATGCTCGCGCTCGTGTTCCCATTCCGAGTGGCGTATTCATATCGAGCGTTGACAAACGCGCGATCGTCAAACGACCTGCCAGACACGGACATCTAATTCAATTGGTGATTCCGTGTTCCGTTCAAGCCTGAACAGCGGCCAACAAAAAACACATCCCACCCCGAAAGAACAACTCTGTCAGACGAGCCTGCCAGGGCGGGTGCAATAACCGTCCGACAAACACACTCATAAACCAACATTAGTGTCATCGTTTCGGCTGTAGATGAGAATCGTCCGAGGTTGGCCGTGGCGACAGTGTCGTTTCACGGTGGAACCGCTGGTGAGATAGTTAAGGCGCAATCGAGAGGAACGGAACGGCCGCACGTAACATCATTCTTGCTTAAAGCTAAGAACCTTCCGTTCGGTGGCGGTCCCGAGCGATAAGAGGGCGTTTGCTTTAAGTGGCGTTTTGTAAGCGACGTTCTGGTGGCTTTTATTCTCATCGCATGAACCTGAAGTGTGAATTTGACATGAAAAACAGGTCCTTTTAGATTGCATTTTCAATATTTTTTTTATTAATCTATAATTTACTAAATTGTCGGCAAAATATATTCAGATCCGATATCAAACCATTTATTAACTAAAACAGATGGAAAACAAACAACAACATCACCTAAAATAGTACAGAAACTCCCAGCAGGCAAGCAATAGTCACATGAAAATAAAACAATCCTAATTATGACGTTAATCAGCAGCTTTGTTGTTCAGATTGCATAGTTTCAGGCTCATTTCACAAGTTTGGGCCAAAATGTTTGCAATCAATCTTGCTTAAAGCGTTGACTTTAAAAAAACTCGATTACTTGGCAAACTTCAATTGGATTGAATTAATTAAATGATAAATTGGAATTTAACCGGAAATAGTATGATAATTCCCACCTATCAATCTATAGTACCACCAGAGCAAAAGCAGTTGATAAGAACTCGTTACAAATCGGTTCATTAGGAAGATTGCATACTTTCGGGCTGATGATTCATATCAACACCCAAAATAATGCAATTTGCACTACAAATCGCTCTTTTTGCTATAATTCAACGCATTGTGGTTCAATTGGCCTTCTCTTTTCCATACCTAGCATCTTTTATCTAATTAACGTTTAACAAATCATACCACGTGGCTGCTTTCCTATGCAAAATAATTTCACTAATCAACAGATACACCTCAAGGCTTATATCCATTACTTAAGTGAAACATTTCATTCATCATTCGTCAAACAGTGAGCCAATCAGCCTCAAATAAAGCACTCGAAACCGGCACTTACGCGCCACCGTTACCCCAGGGCCAGCAACAGTTCACGAGCCTTATCCGAGCGCCCAGTGAAAGTGAACCAAATGAGAAATGAAATTCGCAACAGTTGCTGAAACTCAGAACAGAACCAAACCAACGACGAGAACAAAACGAAAACAAAACAATTTGAAAAATGTGCACAATTTCTCCCTGTACAGGTAGACGCACACAGCCACATACGGCGTGGCAAGGATGATTTTGCAAACCGGCTGGTGAAACATGAAACCCGCGAGAAACGGAATGCCTGCGCCAAAGTTTGCCAGCGTCTGGGATCCGGGCCGCCCTGCCTAATGAATTCCGGGCGCGCGAGTGCCAGGAGTACGCGGAATGCGTTCGCATTTCCGCCCCCGTTCCGGTGAGGAATTAAATTTATCAAAATATTAATTCACTCCCGTTTTGCACTCCCCGAACTCCTCTTTCTCCCACTCCCCATGAAATAGGGGTGGCTCGTAATTTCGGTTCCGTGCCAAGGAGCTGCGCCGGGCGCCGAAAGTCGAGGTATAATTAATTACCATGATAAATATTCCCCAGCCTGGGCCGTGTGTTTTTATGCGTAGGGGCGTTTTTGCCATCCCGTTAAAAATCATCACATACACACACACACACCCACCCACATCATGCTGGCAAGAAAAAAGGATTGCGCCGATGTGTAAACGAGAAAGTGGAAAGTGAGAGTAAATTAATGATAAACATAACCAGCATGGTACGGTGGCACGGATGCCCCCACGCTTTGCTGAGACCCCGCTTAATGAAGCCACTAAAGCGCGGATAAGAAAGCACACGGTGGGTGTGGGGTGGGGCTCGCGAAGGGCTCGCAAGCAAGGAATTCATGCGTTCGTGCTGGCATTCCCGATCCCGCACGACGCGATGCACGAATGACGGGAATGTTTTGATAAACTTCCCGGGCGAACGAAGACAAGTTGGACAAGTGGAACATTCCGTTCGCATGGTTTTTGTTGCTATTGTTGGTCTTTGTTTAGGGCGCATTATAAAGATGTGCCAGTCCCCGCTGAAAGCTTTCCATGAACCTGAAGTGTGAATTTGACATGAAAAACAGGTCCTTTTAGATTGCATTTTCAATATTTTTTTTATTAATCTATAATTTACTAAATTGTCGGCAAAATATATTCAGATCCGATATCAAACCATTTATTAACTAAAACAGATGGAAAACAAACAACAACATCACCTAAAATAGTACAGAAACTCCCAGCAGGCAAGCAATAGTCACATGAAAATAAAACAATCCTAATTATGACGTTAATCAGCAGCTTTGTTGTTCAGATTGCATAGTTTCAGGCTCATTTCACAAGTTTGGGCCAAAATGTTTGCAATCAATCTTGCTTAAAGCGTTGACTTTAAAAAAACTCTTTTAATTTCCCATCTCCCCCCACAGACACGATTCTCGAGAAAAACACGGAAACACCCACCATCACGACGGGCAGCGAGATCAACTTCAAGTTCCCGTACAACGAGCGCGTCTGCACGATCGACGAGATGTGCATCCCGCCACCGCCGCCCCCACCCGGCAAGGTGGCCCCGGCCAGTATCGAACGGTTCGATTAACGAACGGACGGCACGGTCCGGGCCGGTGCGGATGGGCTACTCCCGTCCACCACACCCACCGATCGGACCGCCGAAACCGTCGCCCTGATCGAGTACGGTAGCCGCATCGGGTCCACCCACACGCTGTCCACGCCGGGCGACGAGCCGGGTCCGACGAGCGGACCGCGGACCGTCACCATCAGCAGCATATCGCAGACCGCCAGCATTCACCCGGATGCGCCGACGGCGACGCTGGTGGCGGCGGCGGCGGCGGCGGCGACAGCGACGGTGGCCCCGAACGGCACCGGCAAACCCTTCACACCGAAGAGCATCCTGCGAAAGCGAACCGACACCGGGCTCTAAAACGCGCGGAAGGATGCGCTTCCCATCTCACATGTAAATAGTTCCGACCCTCGGCCGGGGGTTTCGCGTACACTACTACCCCCGCGGGGTCAGAGGTGAATTTTATGCAAGTAAGCAACTATAAGGCACACGCAAAAGCCGTGTTTTGAAGTGAGCCAAGGGCGCGCGCGCGCGCGAGTGTGTTATTAGTTATTAATTACGATCAGGCGGGTTTTACTTTTCTCGAGCGATGATGAGATTAGAGGTCGGTCGACAGGTAGCTGCCGCTGCTGTCAACATCGGCACCATGACGGGTAGATTCACGGCGAACGAATCCGAATTTGTACATACCTACAGCGGGCCCCGGGGTCGGGGGCTCTGCAGCCATACGCTGTGCGAAATCCTTTTGCGCCGGGTCCTTTTGCGCCTTGCACGGGAAATGGGAAAATCATCGCTGCCTGCACTCGAGCGCCTGTACACATGCCGCGTGAGATTAATGATGTGCGCCTACGCACAGGTTGGGAACGTTTCGTAGCTGTTGGGCCTTTTCGTTTCCCTTTTTTATGGTCATGTGTGTGTGGTGGTGCTGCTGCTCCAACTCGTTCGTTTGTTTGTCGTCAAGAGATCAACAGATGCTGACACGCCGTGGGGCCGTGTGTTGGCTTAGCCATTGTTCCGCTGCTCCGTTCCGTGTCACGATGACAATCACGATGGGTTTATAATTTTACAACTGGTCTTGGGTGCGCCCTTTGACATGAAAAGGCGTGGAGGTTTGCAGTGTTGCTTCCGGCAACGGATTATAATCCCTCCACCACCTTGCGCTCGAACAGTGTCCTGAATTAAAGGAGCTATTCGATTGCGGAAGGTGATTAGGATGCTGACTAGGATTTTGCTCGCATTCCAATCTGAAGCTTCAATCACCTTTGTAGGTGACATGTTCGGCCAGAGATGCAAGTCATAGTTTCCCGAGAAAAAAAAACAAAAATTAGCCTTTCAGCTGCAATGGAGCTGAAACCCAAACGCGCATCCAGAACAATTTCCTATTTTTCTTCGAAACCGAACGCGGGCTAATAAAACTGTATCAAAGCCAATTCGCGCTTGCCCTCTGACAAACGCCCGGTGGGCTCATAAAATGTATAACACGAAAGGATGGCAACGCGTGGAACGCACCTTTTTGGTATGTGTGTTGACTTTACTGCACTTCGCTCAATTTTTGCTCCTTTTTTGGGTGGTATAATTCGCGGCATCAACACAAAAGCTCCACGCAGCAACCACAACCGTGTTGCTATGGTCGAAGCGGCTTACAACGGGGGGCTCGCATCGGCCTGCAGAAATAAAACGGAAACGACAAGCCTGGCTTTGCGAGACAACAACAAAAAAGAACAGGATCGAACAAACCCGGTACATCGTTTGTAACCGCATTTTGAACGGGAATTGTCCCACCATGCATTACATTCCGCAGGCTATTAGGAAAAATGTCAGCACGGTATAAAACTCGCGTTCCGTGACGCGTACGATCGCGGGATTAAACGCACTTTTCTATTTACGTTGTGCCACCGACAGTTGCACAATCGTGTTTTATTATTAGATGGTCCAGTTTTTTTGTTGTGGCAAGCAGCCGTAACACTAAAACTGTCCGGGTGTTGCATAAATCAGGCCGAGGGGATGCTTTTGTGGCATAAATATTGCCATTTTCGGTGTATTTTTGATTGCTGTTCGTGTTACAGGGCACCATTGATTTAACACAGGACAACTCTTTTTTCTTTCGGATTACCACGGATATGTCCGGTGGGCCAATATATTGGAGCCAATAGTGCCAGCTCAACCTGACACACGATCGAAACAACGAAACGCTATCGTCTATGCCATGCTGTGATCTGCCCGGGACAAGTTTTACTGAGCAAATTATGTTAACATGCTCGCGCTCGTGTTCCCATTCCGAGTGGCGTATTCATATCGAGCGTTGACAAACGCGCGATCGTCAAACGACCTGCCTGACACGGACATCTAATTCAATTGGTGATTCCGTGTTCCGTTCAAGTCTGAATAGCGACCAACAAAAAACACAACCCACCCCGAAAGAACAACCCTGTCGGACGAGCCTGCCAGGGCGGGTGCAATAACCGTCCGACAAACACACTCATAAACCAACATTAGTGTCATCGTTTCGGCTGTAGATGAGAATCGTCCGAATTTGGCCGTGGCGACAGTGTCGTTTGACGGTGGAACCGCTGGTGAGATAGTTAAGGCGCAATCGAGAGGAACGGAACGGCCGCACGTAACATCATTCTTGCTTAAAGCTAAGAACCTTCCGTTCGGTGGCGGTCCCGAGCGATAAGAGGGCGTTTGCTTTAAGTGGCGTTTTGTAAGCGTTCCCGTTCTGGTGGCTTTTATTCTCGCATGAACCTGAAGTGTGAATTTGACATGAAAAACAGGTCCTTTTAGATTGCATTTTCAATATTTTTTTTATTAATCTATAATTTACTAAATTGTCGGCAAAATATATTCAGATCCGATATCAAACCATTTATTAACTAAAACAGATGGAAAACAAACAACAACATCACCTAAAATAGTACAGAAACTCCCAGCAGGCAAGCAATAGTCACATGAAAATAAAACAATCCTAATTATGACGTTAATCAGCAGCTTTGTTGTTCAGATTGCATAGTTTCAGGCTCATTTCACAAGTTTGGGCCAAAATGTTTGCAATCAATCTTGCTTAAAGCGTTGACTTTAAAAAAACTCGATTACTTGGCAAACTTCAATTGGATTGAATTAATTAAATGATAAATTGGAATTTAACCGGAAATAGTATGATAATTCCCACCTATCAATCTATAGTACCACCAGAGCAAAAGCAGTTGATAAGAACTCGTTACAAATCGGTTCATTAGGAAGATTGCATACTTTCGGGCTGATGATTCATATCAACACCCAAAATTATGCAATTTGCACCACAAATCGCCTTTTATGCTATAATTCAACGATTTGTGGTTTAAATGGGCTTCTCTTTTCCATACCCAGCATCTTTCATCTCATTGACGTTTAACAAATCATACCACGTTGCTGCTTCCTTGTGCAAAACAATTCCACTAATCAACACATACACCTCAAGGCTTATATCCATCACTTAAGTGAAACATTTCATTCATCATTCGTCAAACAGTGAGCCAATCAGCCTCAAATAAAGCACTCGAAACCGGCACTTACGCGCCACCGTTACCCCAGGGCCAGCAACAGTTCACGAGCCTTATCCGAGCGCCCAGTGAAAGTGAACCAAATGAGAAATGAAATTCGCAACAGTTGCTGAAACTCAGAACAGAACCAAACCAACGACGAAAAAAAACGAAAACAAAACAATTTGAAAAATGTGCACAATTTCTCCCTGTACAGGTAGACGCACACAGCCACATACGGCGTGGCAAGGATGATTTTGCAAACCGGCTGGTGAAACATGAAACCCGCGAGAAACGGAATGCCTGCGCCAAAGTTTGCCAGCGTCTGGGATCCGGGCCGCCCTGCCTAATGAATTCCGGGCGCGCGAGTGCCAGGAGTACGCGGAATGCGTTCGCATTTCCGCCCCCGTTCCGGTGAGGAATTAAATTTATCAAAATATTAATTCACTCCCGTTTTGCACTCCCCGAACTCCTCTTTCTCCCCCCCCCCTCCCCATAGGGGTGGCTCGTAATTTCGGTTCCGTGCCAAGGAGCTGCGCCGGGCGCCGAAAGTCGAGGTATAATTAATTACCATGATAAATATTCCCCAGCCTGGGCCGTGTGTTTTTATGCGTAGGGGCGTTTTTGCCATCCCGTTAAAAATCATCACATACACACACACACACCCACCCACATCATGCTGGCAAGAAAAAAGGATTGCGCCGATGTGTAAACGAGAAAGTGGAAAGTGAGAGTAAATTAATGATAAACATAACCAGCATGGTACGGTGGCACGGATGCCCCCACGCTTTGCTGAGACCCCGCTTAATGAAGCCACTAAAGCGCGGATAAGAAAGCACACGGTGGGTGTGGGGTGGGGCTCGCGAAGGGCTCGCAAGCAAGGAATTCATGCGTTCGTGCTGGCATTCCCGATCCCGCACGACGCGATGCACGAATGACGGGAATGTTTTGATAAACTTCCCGGGCGAACGAAGACAAGTTGGACAAGTGGAACATTCCGTTCGCATGGTTTTTGTTGCTATTGTTGGTCTTTGTTTAGGGCGCATTATAAAGATGTGCCAGGTCCCGCTGAAGGCTTTCCTGGCCACGCGCGGGTCGCTGCGACCGCCGTGGAAGGTTAATCAAAGCAAACCCCAGCCCACCAGGAACCAGGATCGTGAAGCTGCCACAAAAGTACACACGCACACACCATTTGGACCGCTAAAGCTTTTTTTTCTTACACTTTTTCTTTTATTTCACCCTTCATCTGTTCCGAATTTGAATTGCGCATAAATATTTTTGCGATTCGTACCCTTGCGGAAACTTTTATCTCACAGTGTGCGCTGCTTTTGCTCGCGCAAACGGAACGATTTCGCCACGCTGATGAAACCCATGGCATGCTGCAGAGAGCAGAAAGAGAGAGAGAGAGAGAGAGAGAGCGAAAAAAAACGCTTCCGGAGCAAAGGCGCCCCCGGACCAAGTGCGCGTGGGTCGAAAAGAAGGATTTGCGCCAGCAGCTGGAAATTTTGCCAATTAAAAGCCAACAAACAACAGACGCAACGGAACAACAAACGCGGCGAACCCGGCGCCACCATGCATCAAGCGCGTGCTTAGAAAGGAGAGGGCAAAAGTAAACATTCGAAAACGGACCCCCCCACTGAACGGGGATTGGGTTAGGATGAAGTCTAGCGAGAGAAGAAAAAAAGCAGTTGCAGTTTGATGACGATAATTTTAAAGCGCTCGGCCCACAATTAGGTGCGAAAGGAGTACGAGTAATAGAGAGCGAGGGAGAGAGAGAGAGAGAGAGAGCAAAAGAAAACCCGCCCAGGCACGTGGCAGCATAAGTTAAGTAGATAAGTCGCCGTTGACGAAGAAAGATTTATTACGAGTTACGCGTGTGCGAGTGTGCGTGTGTGTGTGTGAGTTGTGAGTGTATAATCATTCAGATGTGTATAATGCGTGTTAGCAACGTCCTTATCACCCCCCTCCTTCCTCTTCCACCACTCTGCCCCAAGCTCCCTTCTCCGTAAGTTCGTACTAAACGAAGTAGAAAAAT
This sequence comes from Anopheles cracens, assembly GCA_002091845.1. NCBI lineage: Eukaryota > Metazoa > Arthropoda > Insecta > Diptera > Culicidae > Anopheles > Anopheles cracens. The sequence goes on from KZ072470.1 coordinate 64,871, forward strand.
GGAATTATGTATAAAGTGCGCATCGGAGCGGCAAGACATCCTAAAGAACATACCCACACAAAGCCAGATGGCATCGGAAGACACTGCTCGATTCGACCAGCTCCGGTTAAAAAAAGGTATTTGCTAAAAGCCCTCTCCGAACGTGGAAGGCTGTGTTTCCACACAACAACAACAACAACGCAAGAGGAAAATTAGGAGTTACGCAAGCAGCCGCCCGCCAGGCGTTGTTTTATTTAATCCCGCATAAACTTAAGCACTCTCGGCTCCGTCTTTCCGTTGACGTAGCGAATCTCTATTTTGTATTAAGTGATATCCGTGGCGGAAGCAATTAATGACGGGCGGGGCGGGATTGGCGTGATAATGGGGTTTGGGCTGGCGGCTTACTCGGTTTCCGACCGGGCACGGCTCTAGTTGCACCTAAGCATCGCCGTCTCCCGAACGCCCGAATACGTGCGAACTGGGTTGGTGCGGGTGATATAATTCATTTGCTTTTGGGCTGCTTCTGAAGCGTTCCGGAGCTGCAATTTGCAGTTAAATTTTTACCACCACCCAGCAGTGCAACCAGCGCGCGATCCTTTTTACTACCGGTGGGTAAGAACGCCACTGGCAGCAGTAGCAGCAGAATATTGCAAGTGAGTCCGGCGCACGCAACGCGAATTGTATCGCGAAACCAAGAAGGGTAAATCGGGAAACCCTGTGTGCACGCTGTACGTGTCGGAAGGCGACCGAAATGTGGAAGGGTTAAGGAGGAGGAGAACACAATCGCTACAATAATAAAAACACACCATCCCCAGTACCGGACCCATACCGCCACCAGAACGATGGTATTTGTATAAAAAAGCATTAGGAGCATTAGTGTTTTATTTTGCTATCCGAAAGTTTTGGTAGGTTCAAAATAGGAAAAAAAATGTAAATTTGAGTAAGTATTGCATAGCAGGTGGGTATATAGTTTATATGTTTTTTGATAAATTATGGATTCATATAAAAAGTTGTCTAAAAATTGATGTGTTGGTAGCGATAGTACAAGGATATAATTCGGGATCTTTTCATAGTGTTTGGTACTTGAGTAAAAGCCATTGGAGTACTGAG
>KZ072470.1:79529-102615 GCA_002091845.1 Anopheles cracens
TTGCCGTTGCCGGAGAACCAAACGGGATGCAACCGCAGCGGTGCCGGCTAAGCATGTTTTCATTGAATGCAATTTATAACGCTTTAACAACTTTTACGAACTCCGGTCTGGCCCTGTGCTGCGCGTTCAAACCACATCAATATCATGGGTTGCGGCTCGGTTCGGCTGGGAGACCAAAAAATCAGCTTTGCTATGAGAAAAAATGAACAGCAATGCCTTAGAAGCGATGGACTCTTAAATCAAAGGCATTGATAAGCGATTTAACTTGCGGGGAAAGTTTTTCTTCGGTCAACAATTTATTTGCCGGTCAAATTGATTGGTTGTTGGGGAAAAATAGGGGTAAAATGAAGAGGTTCAAGTGGGAAGGATGTGTTAGACCGGTTTGAGCTTGATTTTTTCAATGTTGATTTAAATTGTAAAGCTTTTAAGTATTTACAAACGATGCCTCAAAGCAGACAAACCATATCAAATCTTAATTAAAGTCTGCAAGTACCCTTTACGTGCTTTTTGACAAAACAAACGCCTTAAGCCTCATCGTTCGTCTCTTCATTTTGAGTGATACAAATTGTTCCCATCGTCGTGCATTCAAGATGCGAAAGTTGGTGAGGCCATAACTTTTCGATCCGGTTGGGTAAGGTCAAGCCGACGATAAAGCGCCCGGCTAAGTACTTGCCGTAGAAGGATCGATTCCACAACAAGACCCAACTTTACCGATCTGCATCCAAGGGTGCTATCCCAAAGCAAGCGATCGAGAAGGTTGACAGGCCGGCCAGCAGCTGGAAGATAATAAAATTAGCTATCAACAAACGGACGACCCATCGCCTTCGCTAAGCACGGCAAGCGCAAATCTGGAAAATAAATGACTTTCTTCTCACAAAAGAACCGGTGAACCGGTGGACCGTCTCGAGGGCAGTCTCGGAACCAGCCAAGAAAAAAAGAGCGACCTGACCTCTGATAAACCCCTGCTCGGTGTAACAGCCTTCCAGCAGGCCCCTTCACTGCATGTTGACTATTTCATTAACTCTGCTGACGGTGTTTTGATTTATGAAACTTTATTTATGCTTGCGCATCACGGCCCGTTTTGCTATCAAAATTTTCCACCACCATGACCGGTGTGTCCCCGGCCTGCAGGGTGGCCAATTTTATGGACTATGCAGTACACGGTGCGATTTTACACCGCCCGGCCAAGACAATCAAGCCCGGTGTTCCTTTCCGTTGCCGAACACAAACGCAAGATCACTCAATTTCGCCATGATTTAGGGAACTAATCCCGGCCAAACAGTTTAAAGTACATCGCCGGGCCGTGAGACATTTATCATGCAGCAAAGTGCAGCAGTCGGCGCCTTTTTCTGGCCAGGCGAATCTGGGTTAATTGGACGGAACGGGTGTCGTAAATCAACGATTAAAATCGAGCCTGCCGGCGGGATGATTTATTTACCCCGTGATTCATCTGCGTGATTTGTGCCTTGCAAAGGGTGATGACAAGTAGGAGAGGTTTAATAAAAGTCGAAGCATTTTAGGGCTCTGGGTAAGCACAATTGTGTGCGTTGTAATTTTCACCATATTATGCACAATTGATATTAAGTGATTGAAGGAGACTTCTTTTAGAGGGACACTTTTCATGTTCTTAACAATAAAAAAGCAAGATGCAGCTTAGTGTTGTACTGTGTAATTGATTTAAATTTTCTGACATTTGATACATCAACAAGAACATGCACTTTAATTTGGTTGTATTCTTTCCAATTTGAACATATTTTATTTTACGAAAGAATATAATGTTTTCGGCAATAATACAACCTAATCCAAGCCTAATATGAAATTTCAAGTATAGTTGATTTTTAAAGGGGTTTTTATAGGTGCTAGGTAAGTAAAACTGATTTAAAATGAAACAAGTTTCATAATATCACAAAAGTGGCAAACCAGGTTGAATGAGGCCTGGAAATCGCTTCGTAAAAGTTCAATTCGTAATTAAAAAATGGTTGCAAAGGATATTTTACTAACAATGCCAACTCGTAATATTATTAATTTCAATGTAATCAAATTTTCGAGAATGTACAGCGTTTATATTTTGTGCTTAATATATTATAAAAAATAATATATGTATTATATAATATATGTATAATATATGTATTCCACACGAATGTACATTTATAAGCCGCATTGTACCTCCCCCCGAAACGGTTAGCAACGCTTCAAGAACTAATTTCACGTATTTCGCATACTATTCACACCCATAACAATAACACATACTCACACGCCGACTAAAAAATGCAACGGAAAAGCTTTCACGATAAAAAAACGACCATAACAACCATACCAAACTGCCAGCGTAAGCATCCGGTCTTTGGTTACCCTTGCTGCCTTGCCAGAAATGCATGTCTTTAGCTGCTTGTGGCTTCCTAACTCACGGTTTTGCCACCCCACCCAAGCGCACACACACACGTGTGCGGACTTTCGCTACCCGTGAAAACTTTGCCCTTTTACCGAGGCAAACACGACCGAGCAGGATTTGTCCTGCCAGCAACGGTTGGTGCGATGTGGTCCCGCGTCTCGGTGGGATGGTCGTGCAACCCTCCGCAAGCAATGCATTGCTCCTTCAACCATTCGCACCGTTCGCGTACGTGAGTACCTGTGCCGACGGTGTGCGCGATGGGTCCCGGTACGTAAACACCGTGTTGCCCCGTGTTGCGGGTCCCGGGTCAACCCATCCAGCATAACCTCAACCGGTGCCCGGACGCACTCGCGGGCGTGCTATGGGTTGATAAATTTATTCCGGCAGCGCCCACCGGGCGCACCGAAAGGCAACGTGCAAAACAACCGCGTAATCCGCGTAACCTTCGCCTCCCGTTACGGGAGTTGTGGAATGCAAAAACGGGTTCGAAAAGCCGGCTGAAACCTTCGCCAACCGTCGGTTCGCAAGGAAGCGGCCGACACGGCCGGTGTATAACTTCACGGGACGCACACTCGCTCTACGGCCCGGGCCGGGTCCACCCGGAACCGACCGCAGCGGTAACAATCGCACGCGCTAGTTCCGGTTCGGGAACTTCTCGCTCTCCCTCGTACGAGTAAACTTTTGGGGAATTTAATTATTCAGAAGTTACACCGAAGAAATTCCAACTACTCACGGTCGTTGCGCTGCATTACTGAGCTATTTCCTGTGTCACCAGCGGCACACAGACACAGTATGTGTGCGTGTGCTTGAGCGGTGTTCTCGCTTCACCCGCAACCTTTCACAGAGCACGCAACCGACGCAACCGCACGTACGCAGCCACATACATGGAGTCGACGACTGGGCGTCTCCATCGGTGTGCATATGACAATGGTAAGGGCAGCTCCGCTAAACACACATCTTAGAGCGTTGTGGTAGTTCAACCGACGCATGTAGCAACACTGATGTAACATTATATTACCATTCCATCATACACACTGTGCTGTGGAGGCATTCTTGCCATGGAGCAGGTGTTAATATCCATAGACCCCTGCCGACCGCGCTGACGACAACGATGATGTTTCCATTCTTCATACGCAACGGTGCACGGTCGGACGTTCTACCTCGTGAACGCAGCACACCTAAGCGCGCATGCGCCCGAAGCATTCATCTGCAGTTCACTCGAAACAAAACAGTCAACAATTTTCCGCTTGTCCCCGTTCAGGGAGGAACGAGACTGCCGAAAACGATTGACCGAGTGAACTTGAACCTACGAAGCAGGGTGTATGTGTCACTGTTACGAGTTCGCACACGCCGAAGTACCCTGCACGCCTAATCCAACTGCATCTCGCAGTCCATCCCGGAAGTGGAGATTTGTGTTACCGCGCCGACCGATGGAACTGTTTATTTTTGCATTTCCGCAATTTCCGCCGCTCGCCGGTCCCATTCACACCATTAACACTCCCCCCCCCCTCCTGTCGTGGGTCGGCATCCATTGTTCTACTACACAGGCAGGCGAAATAATAGCATAAATAAAGTTTGGTAACGCGGTAACCTCTCGCTCGGCTCCGAAACAACCACCGGCTGTCGGAACGAATGGTGCAACTGTTGCGGGATTTAAGGGTGACTCGAGCGCACTTCCTTCAACGACAGCCGGCAGGCAGCAAAATGCTGGGTGCATGAATGAAAACATAAACAATGCTCAGTGCTGAATGTTTAAGTTGGGCGGTGGGTGACGCCGATGCCGCTGCCCGGCGCGCAGAACCACCGGCTCGTGGTAACGATGTGGTGGGCTGGTATTGATTTTCCGGTGGTTTAGCACCCACCCTTGGTACGTTCCTGCCATTGACACAAGGTTCTATCGCGCTTCGTGGAATCTACGCAATAAAGCTTCGTTTTCAGATTTGGTAAAGTGTAATCATAGATGAAACTAATTTGTGCGATTCATTATACAATAAGGTCGTTAAATAGAATAAAATAATATTGATATTTCAATAACCAAAATTTAAAAAAATCAAATAGAGGCATTGGCCAACTCTTTGTAAATAAAAGGTTTTAATCAAACTAATAGAGTAAATAGAATAGAGAAAACATGTAATTATTTTTTTATAATAATAATAAATTAAAGAAGAATTGATATGAAAATTATAAATTGTTAACGGTAAAGCATTAATTATTTCATAAACAAGTATAAAAAGAACAAAAATGCATGATTTCAATTTCAATTGATTTCAATCAATTTGAAATCATCTTCTGATAATGTGGACACCAATTAATCATGGATCATCACAAAATTGATCGTACATACGATGTAAGTAAAGAAATTGGAAAAAGTTACTCGTGACTAGTTGAATAATTGTTGTTATTTAAACATTTTTAATTATTTAATTTCAAAAGCTCCTTTGATGAAAGCATGAAAATGTTAATGAAAATAATAATAACAATAACAAATGCTATATTAATTGTCCATATACTTGTTAACCAAGTTTATATGTTGAAGTTTTACATTAAGGTTTTACGATATTCTAGTATTATGACACCATAAAGCATATGGAGGACATATCAAAATACGAACGTTATTTTTGAATAGCCTACTAAATTCTGTTACAAACCAATGTTTCTAATTTGGTACTTAAACAGCAATCTGCTCTATTGAATTCGTGAAAAGGAAAAGCACATTATTCCATTGAAAATGATAATCTTGTTCAACGTTCGTCTAATCATCGCTTGTTTGTACTATAAAGCTGTGTTGCTACACAACTCACATACCCGCACACACAATCAACACTCTATCCTCAATTTCTCAAGCCCGCTCGCGTCGTTTAGGCTAACTCCAACAGGCGGGCAGTTTGCGCTTAACCGCAAGATAAGATTTATGCCAGCCCGATAACAACGTTGTTTGGGAACGCTTTTTAATATCTCACTCCACGCGCTCTCCCGTTTGCCACTACCGCAGACTACCATCATTCGTCTTTGCCAAAGAAACAGCAGCGTAGCGTACTACAGCTGGACGATGGTGACGGCCTGATAAAGACGCTATCGTCGCTAATGGCCGGTGGCGAATGTCAACCGCTGCCCGGCTAGCTTCACTCAAGTCCTGGTGGTTTGAGACCACGGCATACCACGGCATCCACAGAACGGCAGCGATGAACATGATGACGGTCAAGAGTGAGGTCAGCGATAACCAACCGGGTTAGTTTTTTTTCTGTTGATGTTGCCATCGTCGGTTTTCTGCGTTCGTTCTTAGTGGCTACATTTTGTCGTTCTGGTTTCACCGTGCCGAGAGCCGTGCCCTTCGCGTTTGTCCTTTTTGCCGACGGACACTAAATAACAAACTTGCCCCTTCGAAACCAAAACTGACCAGGCGCCTCCATCCACAGCTAACGCGTTCGTTGCCGGCGAAACGGGCCGGGGACCAGTGCCTCCCTGCTTCCCGTCCCTCCTGCTTAACCGAAACAACAACAACAACCGAAACGCTCCGGGAACGGTCTCCTCGTCCTTATCTCGTTCCCTTCGTTCCCCGTTTTTTTCAAGTGTTTATAAAGTAGAATATCTTTTAATCGTGGCAATTATCATTAACACCCTTTTTATCTGAAAGCTTTCACCTCACCCGCAGACGCGTGAAGCGTGAAAGCGTAAATAAACGCCCGCCACGCCACACGCCAGCCGACTTTTGCGCGTGACAAAAATGGCACACGAATCGCACACAATTTACTCACCCGGTCGCGGTGATGGTGGTGGTATGCGTGCGAGGGGAGCATGATTTGTGTCCCGCTGCTGTGCTGAACGCAAACGGCGACCACCATTAAGCTGGCAACACACGCTGCATGCGATTTAATGGAGCGCACACCTCGACGAGATCGAGATTTTCGGACGCCGGAACCGAAATGGTCGGTGAAATTTGAAACGGTAACGGCGGGAGGAATGCACCCGCGTGCGCCGGGGACGGTGGTGCGGTTTTGAGTGCATTAGTATCTTCGTGCACCGTCTGGAATGGTACATAAATGAAACCGTTTCGTTTTAGTGTCGGGAGCAGATGGGAATTTTAAATGCAAAAGCACAACGGCTTCAAACGGGTATCGGGAATGAATTGTATGAAAGGGCATTTGAAGATTTTGTAAGCAATTTGTTTAATATTGCATAGAATGTGCTGTAATACAATCAAACCCAAAGATGCCATGGACAAATGATCTGTTGCTAAATTTATTCGATAATTCGTTGAACAAAGTAATTCTAATCTGATTAGTTTGCATTTAGTTTTCATACTTTGAGGCATGTAAACCAAAATATGTAAAATGTAATAAATTGACTAAAACTCATAACCAAATCACTTTATTACATTTTGCATTCGTTTAGTTACCCAACTTCATAGCGATTAGGCAAGTTAAAAAAATGCTCTATCAAATCATGGATATTTCTTTCAAAATGTTCCGTTATCTGGTAGTACCATCTGAATGAGTATTTTTCATTTTATGTAGTACTAATAGCAGTTTATATAGATTACTCGTTATTCGATGCGAAGTGTAAGAGAGCTTTTGGTTTATTGCGTGGTGCATTTGTACGTTCTGTATATGCTCGCGGATCGAGTACTTGACGTAACTTCCCGTAACGTCACACAACTTACCAATATGAATTAACCTCCGCCTCTCTGAAATTTTGCATAAACCTTTCTCTTAAGCCTTTCTAAGCCCAATTAAAATTAGTATATTGATCAATAAATAAATAATTAAATAAAAAGGCAATAAAAAATAAAACCTTCCTAAGATGCGATGCACAAATGATTCTGTCTATACAACATGTTCTAAGTCTTTCAACAGTACAATGAACGTTTTGCTTATAAAATCAAACAATTCATAATTTTCACTCCTCAGAGCGGTTACAAAAACTCATAACGCTAAGGACTTGAGTTCGATGTTCGGTATTAAATAAAGCTTAGAAATGACATACCACATCTGTCAAATTCCTTGAGATGAAGACTTCCGAAGAGGGTAGTCTATCCGATTTCCATCCAAGTGAGACTTCAATCTATTCGCAAACTGAATCATGGCTTCCTGATGTGTTGGATTTAAACGATATTTTTATTTCATTTCTTAAAATCCTATTTAACTATCAGTAACTAGAACATAGCTTAGGCTGTGCTCCGGGATCAGTATTAGGATACAACAAACGTCAAATTCCATACAAAAACTGTTATACTGCGTCATACACCGTCATACATCGAGGCGTAATACAAATCGATTTGTATTATTGCATACTGTATGTCATACATTCTAAAGCGTATATTAACTTTCAATTTAGCCTCATCTATCGAAATGGAGTGTTTGGAGGTATATTATAATGGATAAAATACGAAAAAACTGTATCAAATTGTATGATGTATCATAATACCGATCCCGGGGCACAGCCTTAGCAACACAACAAATAAGGTGATATTTTAAAACGAAATAATGTTACTCTAAACCAAACACCAACATTCAGTTCATTCATTCCCTTTAAAGCCACTCCACCCGCACGGCGTACCAGCGCCGTTGCACCTTTTCCCAATCTAACCGCTGATTAGTGCGCTGATTGAAAATTCCGCCCAACATGCCAACCGAACAACACACCTTCCAGTTGATTGAAACATACTTGTACGCTTCCCAGGTCGATTATCGAAAACACTCCCGGCCACTCCCGGTTCGACGTTCATTTATCTTGCTCGTGCCGCGTCGTTCCCATCGGCAGCACCGCAATCTGTTTCACGTTTTTCGGTAGTTTGACGTCATGCGCGAACCGACACGCTTCACGCTACACACACACGCGCGCGCTAAACACAAACAATGGTACTAAATATCATAATGAACCCAATAATATGGCTTTGTTCAGTATATTTTAAATTAAATCTACAGCTAAGCTGACACATAGACGAGGAATGCAGACTTTTCCTTCAAGTTTATAGTTTAAATCACTTTTATAAATAAAATAATGACTATTGATTTTACTTCATATGCAGTGTACACCCACAACCATAAATGTGAACAAAAGATATAAAGTCATAGATACGAACAACTGCTGTGTATTTATGGATTAATCACTGGTTGCTTATTTCTAAATGCAATATAAATGCTCCATCTCTGATACAGAGGACCAATATAACAGTAATTCATATGATAACTCATAAAGACTGGATAAGATCCGAAAGATAGATCACCAAAAAGAAAAAAACAGAAGAGCAAACAATCTAAAATGAAAGTTAGAACAACATATTCAACAATCGTATTCATATGCATATTCTCATATATCGATATTCGCCTACCGAAGAGGAATGTTATAGTGCACTTTACAACCCAAAATCATCATAATGTCATACGTTGACGACCTCTGCTAAGTAAAAAATACACAAAATGAAATAAAAACGACAATAAAGACGTCATCATAGATTTTCGACATTGAAACAAAACGAACGCAACACTTCAAAAATCCAATAAACGCCAATCTAACTGCCACCGAACCACCGATCGTTTCTGTTCATCTCATCCTGAAATTACTCGCACTGCAATTGGTCTGCCAACTGTGCAGTTGCACTGTACTGTATTGCAAAACACATTCCGCGCAACTTTTCTCGTCGCAACCCCAAAACCCGAGCCGTCTCGGCGGTGGATCTATGTTAAAAAGTCGTTAAAAAACTTCCAAACTCCAAGTCAATCAATTTTACGAAACTGTCCTATATTTCTGCATCCGCTCGGTGGGGCAAAAACCCGTTCGCCTATATTTTGCATTCGCTGTACGAGGAAGCTTTGCCGGCTTTGCCCCGATTGTCTCCCGAGAAAGTGACCAAACTTTCCTTGCGTAGAAAAAGGCGATGGGAGAAGAGACAGAAAAAATAAACGTCACGCTCCCTGCCAACTGACCTTATCTCCGTGGCGATCCCCGACCGAAACGAACCCTGGCCATTCCCGGCTGCGTCCAGCTTGCGGAAGCGTCTTCCAGAATGGCCGCTGGAGAACAGGGGTTTGCCCTGCGGGAGTGGTGAAAACTTTGCTGGCGGAAAAACAAAGACAAACACATTTTCTCCGCCCGAACTATTCGGCCCGTTCGCTGGACCCGGTGTTAGGTGCGCTTGGTGCGCTTGGCTTTCCCAACTGTTTTGTCGTTGTCGGAGCACGGGGTTTTTTTGTTCGTTGTTTGCTGCGCTTTTGAAGCCCTTCTCATCGTCGTTCAATTTGTTGCAATGATTTATTATGAGCCCGGAGATCACGGGCAAAATTTTCTCCCGAAGTCATTTTCACCGCAGTAGCAACCGTGGTGCAAGGACGAAATCTGCTTTTTGAATAACCCCCGGAGGAGGCAGTTTCATCCTTATCTTGAGCGTGAAAAACCTGACGAAACAATCGCCCCCCCCTTCTCATGCCTTCATTGGCGCGGATGGGTCTGGTCCAGATGCTGCTGTTTTATCGCCTCAAAACCGGACCTCGTAAAGATGTTGTGTTGGTTCAGCTGTGCAGGATTATGTCAGCTGCAGACTATTTAGTTTTCGACCGTGTGGAAGAAAAAAATATTGGATATCCCGCGAACGAAGCAGCCCGATGTCTTCCTTTTTACATGAGGGTTATTATTTTTCTTGGAGCCAGTATGGAGCTTGCAGAACTTAGAACATAATACTATAACAAACCTTTCTGTTCATCTCATCCTGAAATTACTCGCACTGCAATTGGTCTGCCAACTGTGCAGTTGCACTGTACTGTATTGCAAAATACATTCCGCGCAACTTTTCTCGTCGCAACCTCAAAACCCGAGCCGTCTCGGCGGTGGATCTATGTTAAAAAGTCGTTAAAAAACTTCCAAACTCCAAGTCAATCAATTTTACGAAACTGTCCTATATTTCTGCATCCGCTCGGTGGGGCAAAAACCCGTTCGCCTATATTTTGCATTCGCTGTGCGAGGTAGCTTTGCCGGCTTTGCCCCGATTGTCTCCCGAGAAAGTGACCAAACTTTCCTTGCGTAGAAAAAGGCGATGGGAGAAGGGACAGAAAAAATAAACGTCACGCTCCCTGCCAGCTGACCTTATCTCCGTGGCGATCCCCGACCAAACCGATCCTGGCCTGGTCTTCCAGAATGGCCGCTGGGGAATAGGGGTTTGCCCTGCGGGAGTGGTGAAAACTTTGCTGGCGGAAAAACAAAGATAAACACATTTTCTCCGCCCGAACTATTCGGCCCGTTCGCTGGGCTCGGTGTTTGGTGAGCTTGGTGCGCTTGGCTTTCTCAACTGTTTTGTCGTTGTCGGAGCACGGGGTTTTTTTGTTCGTTGTTTGCTGCGCTTTTGAAGCCCTTCTCATCGTCGTTCAATTTGTTGCAATGATTTATTATGAGCCCGGAGATCACGGGCAAAATTTTCTCCCGAAGTCATTTTTACCGCAGTAGCAACCGTGGTGCAAGGACGAAATCTGCTTTTTGAATAACCCCCGGAGAAGGCAGTTTCATCCTTATCTTGAGCGTGAAAAACCTGACGAAACAATCGCCCCCTCCCCCCTTTTTCATGCCTTCATTGGCGCGGATGGGTCTGGTCCGGATGCTGCTGTTTTATCGCCTCAAAACCGGACCTCGTAAAGATGTTGTGTTGGTTCAGCTGTGCAGGATTATGTCAGCTGCAGACTATTTAGTTTTCGTCCGTATGGAAGAAAAAATCGTTGGATATCCCGCGAACGAAACAGCCCGATGTCTTCCTTTTTACATGAGGGTTATTATTTTTCTTGGAGCCAGTATGGAGCTTGCAGAACTTAGAACATAATACTATAACAAACCTGATTATTTTATTACATGTGTTGATAATTTGTGCATTTTAATGTGCAATAAATATGTAAATCCCAGCACTAACGAAAGTAAGAAAATACCTTATAATGGGATTATTATATTTCCGTTGCAAGAGCAATTCCAAACCAACCTCAAAGCTCACTGGTGATCCCGTGCATAAAGCGAAACATAAATTTATTACTTCATACTTACGCGCAACAACTCGCTAATTAATGGGTTAAATAACTTTCCACCCTCGCCCACGCGCAACCTTTCGGAAAAATGAATAACTTCCGCTGGTCCCATAAACTATGGCGCGACACGCTCCGCACCGACACGCCCCCGAATGCACCAGAAATTGCAGAAATTGGACCATTTAAGCAGCGTAAAACAGTCCATAATTTCACCCAAGGAGCACATTCCGGCAACACTGGGTCGGTGCAGTGTGCCGCTCACGAAACACGAAAGTTTGGAGAGAGAGAGAGAGTTTAAAATTTTCCACCCAAGCAAGCAAAGGAAAGAGTTTTTTTTTGTGTTTTGCTTCTGCAAAAGAAAAAATTGTTAAACCCTCTTCCTTGTCGGTGCGCTGAAACCACAATGGCAACGGAAACAGCGTCGGAAAGTGTAGCATTGTCTTGTCTGTGTGCGCAATTCAGAACCACAGCGCTTCTTCCTCCTCCTGTCGGAGTTTGAAAGCGTCTAATATTTTGCATTCGCTGTACGAGGAAGCTTTGCCGGCTTTGCCCCGATTGTCTCCCGAGAAAGTGACCAAACTTTCCTTGCGTAGAAAAAGGCGATGGGAGAAGAGACAGAAAAAATAAACGTCACGCTCCCTGCCAACTGACCTTATCTCCGTGGCGATCCCCGACCGAAACGAACCCTGGCCATTCCCGGCTGCGTCCAGCTTGCGGAAGCGTCTTCCAGAATGGCCGCTGGAGAACAGGGGTTTGCCCTGCGGGAGTGGTGAAAACTTTGCTGGCGGAAAAACAAAGACAAACACATTTTCTCCGCCCGAACTATTCGGCCCGTTCGCTGGACCCGGTGTTAGGTGCGCTTGGTGCGCTTGGCTTTCCCAACTGTTTTGTCGTTGTCGGAGCACGGGGTTTTTTTTGTTCGTTGTTTGCTGCGCTTTTGAAGCCCTTCTCATCGTCGTTCAATTTGTTGCAATGATTTATTATGAGCCCGGAGATCACGGGCAAAATTTTCTCCCGAAGTCATTTTCACCGCAGTAGCAACCGTGGTGCAAGGACGAAATCTGCTTTTTGAATAACCCCCGGAGGAGGCAGTTTCATCCTTATCTTGAGCGTGAAAAACCTGACGAAACAATCGCCCCCCCCTTCTCATGCCTTCATTGGCGCGGATGGGTCTGGTCCAGATGCTGCTGTTTTATCGCCTCAAAACCGGACCTCGTAAAGATGTTGTGTTGGTTCAGCTGTGCAGGATTATGTCAGCTGCAGACTATTTAGTTTTCGACCGTGTGGAAGAAAAAAATATTGGATATCCCGCGAACGAAGCAGCCCGATGTCTTCCTTTTTACATGAGGGTTATTATTTTTCTTGGAGCCAGTATGGAGCTTGCAGAACTTAGAACATAATACTATAACAAACCTGATTATTTTATTACATGTGTTGATAATTTGTGCATTTTAATGTGCAATAAACATGTAAATCCGAGCACTAACGAAAGTAAGAAAATACCTTATAATGGGATTATTATATTTCCGTTGCAAGAGCAATTCCAAACCAACCTCAAAGCTCACTGGTGATCCCGTGCATAAAGCAAAACATAAATTTATTACTTCATACTTACGCGCAACAACTCGCTAATTAATGGGTTAAATAACTTTCCACCCTCGCCCACGCGCAACCTTTCGGAAAAATGAATAACTTCCGCTGGTCCCATAAACTATGGCGCGACACGCTCCGCACCGACACGCCCCCGAATGCACCAGAAATTGCAGAAATTGGACCATTTAAGCAGCGTAAAACAGTCCATAATTTCACCCAAGGAGCACATTCCGGCAACACTGGGTCGGTGCAGTGTGCCGCTCACGAAACACGAAAGTTTGGAGAGAGAGAGAGTTTAAAATTTTCCACCCAAGCAAGCAAAGGAAAGAGTTTTTTTTGTGTTTTGCTTCTGCAAAAGAAAAAATTGTTAAACCCTCTTCCTTGTCGGTGCGCTGAAACCACAATGGCAACGGAAACAGCGTCGGAAAGTGTAGCATTGTCTTGTCTGTGTGCGCAATTCAGAACCACAGCGCTTCTTCCTCCTCCTGTCGGAGTTTGAAAGCGTCTACAACCCAGGCTGTGCTTTCGTAACGTTTTTGTGAATGTAAATTTTACATCCACACCAGCGGACGGCGAAAAGGCCCGCCCGGGTCGGGCCCGGGCAATGAGTCTCGTAGGAAAAATATTTTAATTAGAAAATGGAGCCCAAATTTCTAGCTCTATTTCTAACGCCGCGCGGGAAGCCGTACGCCGGCGTGCTATTTTGCAACAGCTTCGCCCGTGTAAAGAGCTGGAGTGTTTCGTTTAATTTGGCGTCGCCTGAAGATTAGCGGGATTCCGGGAAATTATTCATCTTTACCGGCCAGCGAACAGCGCCCGGCGAGTCAATCATTCGCCTGGCGGAGGCTTGACAATCTTATCGAATAGATGCCGCTTTCAGCGGTTGTCGGTCTCGGTAATCTGGTTCGCTTAGTTCCCCAAAAGATACCGAAACCTTCGATCGCCCACCGATGGTAAGATAAATTATCACGCAAAAGTTTTCCCTTTCTTGCGTGGCGCGGCGCGTTCGGAAAGTGCACAACCTCGACCCTCGGATGGCGCTGGGCTAAAGCGACGAGCAAGGTTCGCAAGAGTGAACGTAGCGCACCTACCAGCAGCTCGCTTTAGTTTTAGCTTTCGCCAGGGTAGATTTAGCTGCCCTTTCGATTGATAGAGTCATTCTGCCAAGTGCGGGAAGACTAATAGATGCCCCCCTTCCCGAGATGGGTTGACTTTGTGGCAGTGTGGAAGGCGGTGAAAACACACACACCCGCACACTCAGAGGAAGCGCTTCAAATGGCGGTGGCGTTACGGGCTGCTGCTAGGAATCCATCAATATGCCAGCGAGTGTCGCTGATGAAAGTTTTATGGTTGATTGTAAAATTGATAGCGAACCGGGAAGGATTATTGGCGAGCACGGGACGAGATTGGCTCCGCACACAGCATGGTTGTAGTGTTCGGGGAGCGTTTTTTTGCTATGTTTCTTGTTCGCACATTCTTTCCTGCATTACTTCGTACTTAATCTGCATTTGCGTTCGCCAATCGCCCGCCCCGGCGATGGCGGAACGTGAGATGCTGGCTAAAGTATGACGCGTCCAACCCGTCGGATGGTTTGTGTGCTGTTTGATAAATGGAGTCGAGATTTGGGTAACAGGAAATCAATTTAAAAAATGAAGCGTGAACAAGCTTGAAAATGCTGCACAGCAAGCAGTCATGTAACGTGTAACAGTTCGAGCAGCGCAGTTGGTATTTGTAAATGGATTTTTTTTTCGATATCCTTTGAAGTCTTTTTAACTTTAAATCAAAGTTCTATTTGATTGCAAGTTTTACTCTCTACATACACACCGCTATGCATATGAAACAAAAAGGTAAAGCAGTAAGTAAGGACAATGTTTGCTAAAAATGTAAATAATTGTTATTATTCACTAAATATCATAATGAACCCAATAATATGGCTTTGTTCAGTATATTTTAAATTAAATCTACAGCTAAGCTGACACATAGACGAGGAATGCAGACTTTTCCTTCAAGTTTATAGTTTAAATCACTTTTATAAATAAAATAATGACTATTGATTTTACTTCATATGCAGTGTACACCCACAACCATAAATGTGAACAAAAGATATAAAGTCATAGATACGAACAACTGCTGTGTATTTATGGATTAATCACTGGTTGCTTATTTCTAAATGCAATATAAATGCTCCATCTCTGATACAGAGGACCAATATAACAGTAATTCATATGATAACTCATAAAGACTGGATAAGATCCGAAAGATAGATCACCAAAAAGAAAAAAACAGAAGAGCAAACAATCTAAAATGAAAGTTAGAACAACATATTCAACAATCGTATTCATATGCATATTCTCATATATCGATATTCGCCTACCGAAGAGGAATGTTATAGTGCAATTTACAACCCAAAATCATCATAATGTCATACGTTGACGACCTCTGCTAAGTAAAAAATACACAAAATGAAATAAAAACGACAATAAAGACGTCATCATAGATTTTCGACATTGAAACAAAACGAACGCAACACTTCAAAAATCCAATAAACGCCAATCTAACTGCCACCGAACCACCGATCGTTTCTGTTCATCTCATCCTGAAATTACTCGCACTGCAATTGGTCTGCCAACTGTGCAGTTGCACTGTACTGTATTGCAAAATACATTCCGCGCAACTTTTCTCGTCGCAACCTCAAAACCCGAGCCGTCTCGGCGGTGGATCTATGTTAAAAAGTCGTTAAAAAACTTCCAAACTCCAAGTCAATCAATTTTACGAAACTGTCCTATATTTCTGCATCCGCTCGGTGGGGCAAAAACCCGTTCGCCTATATTTTGCATTCGCTGTGCGAGGTAGCTTTGCCGGCTTTGCCCCGATTGTCTCCCGAGAAAGTGACCAAACTTTCCTTGCGTAGAAAAAGGCGATGGGAGAAGGGACAGAAAAAATAAACGTCACGCTCCCTGCCAGCTGACCTTATCTCCGTGGCGATCCCCGACCAAACCGATCCTGGCCTGGTCTTCCAGAATGGCCGCTGGGGAATAGGGGTTTGCCCTGCGGGAGTGGTGAAAACTTTGCTGGCGGAAAAACAAAGATAAACACATTTTCTCCGCCCGAACTATTCGGCCCGTTCGCTGGGCTCGGTGTTTGGTGAGCTTGGTGCGCTTGGCTTTCTCAACTGTTTTGTCGTTGTCGGAGCACGGGGTTTTTTTGTTCGTTGTTTGCTGCGCTTTTGAAGCCCTTCTCATCGTCGTTCAATTTGTTGCAATGATTTATTATGAGCCCGGAGATCACGGGCAAAATTTTCTCCCGAAGTCATTTTTACCGCAGTAGCAACCGTGGTGCAAGGACGAAATCTGCTTTTTGAATAACCCCCGGAGAAGGCAGTTTCATCCTTATCTTGAGCGTGAAAAACCTGACGAAACAATCGCCCCCTCCCCCCTTTTTCATGCCTTCATTGGCGCGGATGGGTCTGGTCCGGATGCTGCTGTTTTATCGCCTCAAAACCGGACCTCGTAAAGATGTTGTGTTGGTTCAGCTGTGCAGGATTATGTCAGCTGCAGACTATTTAGTTTTCGTCCGTATGGAAGAAAAAATCGTTGGATATCCCGCGAACGAAACAGCCCGATGTCTTCCTTTTTACATGAGGGTTATTATTTTTCTTGGAGCCAGTATGGAGCTTGCAGAACTTAGAACATAATACTATAACAAACCTGATTATTTTATTACATGTGTTGATAATTTGTGCATTTTAATGTGCAATAAACATGTAAATCCGAGCACTAACGAAAGTAAGAAAATACCTTATAATGGGATTATTATATTTCCGTTGCAAGAGCAATTCCAAACCAACCTCAAAGCTCACTGGTGATCCCGTGCATAAAGCAAAACATAAATTTATTACTTCATACTTACGCGCAACAACTCGCTAATTAATGGGTTAAATAACTTTCCACCCTCGCCCACGCGCAACCTTTCGGAAAAATGAATAACTTCCGCTGGTCCCATAAACTATGGCGCGACACGCTCCGCACCGACACGCCCCCGAATGCACCAGAAATTGCAGAAATTGGACCATTTAAGCAGCGTAAAACAGTCCATAATTTCACCCAAGGAGCACATTCCGGCAACACTGGGTCGGTGCAGTGTGCCGCTCACGAAACACGAAAGTTTGGAGAGAGAGAGAGTTTAAAATTTTCCACCCAAGCAAGCAAAGGAAAGAGTTTTTTTTGTGTTTTGCTTCTGCAAAAGAAAAAATTGTTAAACCCTCTTCCTTGTCGGTGCGCTGAAACCACAATGGCAACGGAAACAGCGTCGGAAAGTGTAGCATTGTCTTGTCTGTGTGCGCAATTCAGAACCACAGCGCTTCTTCCTCCTCCTGTCGGAGTTTGACACCCAAGGAGCACATTCCGGCAACACTGGGTCGGTGCAGTGTGCCGCTCACGAAACACGAAAGTTTGGAGAGAGAGAGAGAGTTTAAAATTTTCCACCCAAGCAAGCAAAGGAAAGAGTTTTTTTTTGTGTTTTGCTTCTGCAAAAGGAAAATTGTTAAACCCTCTTCCTTGTCGGTGCGCTGAAACCACAATGGCAACGGAAACAGCGTCGGAAAGTGTAGCATTGTCTTGTCTGTGTGCGCAGTTCGGAACCACAGTGCTTCTTCCTCCTCCTGTCGGAGTTTAAAAGCGTCTACAACCCAGGCTGTGCTTTCGTAACGTTTTTGTGAATGTAAATTTTACATCCACACCAGCGGACGGCGAAAAGGCCCGCCCGGGTCGGGCCCGGGCAATGAGTCTCGTAGGAAAAATATTTTAATTAGAAAATGGAGCCCAAATTTCTAGCTCTATTTCTAACGCCGCGCGGGAAGCCGTACGCCGGCGTGCTATTTTGCAACAGCTTCGCCCGTGTAAAGAGCTGGAGTGCTTCGTTTAATTTGGCGTCGCCTGAAGATTAGCGGGATTCCGGGAAATTATTCATCTTTACCGGCCAGCGAACAGCGCCAAACACATCAACCGTCACTCAGAAGTGGTTTGCGGGACGAACGAGTATGCAACGCGAGCGATGGGATTGTTAAGTGCGTTAGTCGGTGGTGAGGAACCATTGTTTCGATCGTAGATTCTCATTTGATTGAACTCACTCTCAACCTAACAAAATATGTGTTCCAATAAGTATTGTCCTGATACATAACAAATGAGGAACGAATCGCTCGTATCGTATAAACATAATTGACAGATGCATTTCTTCGATATTTGCAAGGCGCCATAATTGTACATGGTACGCTCCACATTGAAATTGTTTTTTCTTGTGTTGAGGGATTAAAACTTCAATCCTGTCTTTTCAACTGTTTATTTTTTTTAAATTTTCACCAGTTACTTTAAAATCTAAGTATAAAAAATGAATAGGAAAGAGTTTAAAAAATTGCAAGCAAGTAGATGGGTTGAAGTCTGAGCAAGACCATTTAATATTATGATTTTGGCTTTTTTCTTTACACAATAGTGAAAGTGAAAATTTCTTTAGGATCCTTCTCTTATTTCCAAGCCGACCGGTGAAAATATGCGCGCAGTGATCCATGCAGGACATAAAAAAAACGAATAAGCTTGCGATTTTTGACTAATATTACTGACTTTAAGCAATAAAACTATTACTATCCATTAGAGATGAGAATAACGACTCCTTTCAGGGAGTTAACTCACTCACCATTCGGATTCGGATTGTTTAGCAACTCTTTAGGGAGGCGTTCTCATCAAACTCACTCACAAGTGAGCAACAACTGGCTGTAGGGAGCCATATCCCAAAAGAGTGAGTGTCGGCTCCCTACGGCCAGTTGTTATAACGACTCACTCGTGAGTGGGTATGATTATAACTACTCCCTAAAGAGTTATATAGAGAGTTATGTTAACATTATATGTTGGGAGTCAACTCACTCTTTTCATTACAAAGATTTGATTTACTCAATCTTACTCAGTACGCACATCTCTACTACCGATAGTCGTATGTGCTGGTCTTTTAAATGTCTAGAATCGTTTTAAATACCTCAAATATATCGTAGAATATATCGTTTTAAATACACAAAAACTGTTTGAACGATGTTGTAGCATATTCTGATAGCATTTTTCTGATCTAAGCCAGTGCTCAACTACTGGAACATGCAATCTATGTATATTATAAAAAACATATTTACCAACATAGATCCGCATCAAGCGCATCTGTTCAAAGAAACAACGATGCAGCAACCCCAATTTCCAACGAATTTCAAACCTATCGCAAAACGATTCCATCCTCCTGAACCTCCGCCTGATCGTTACCAATCTTCGCAGCAATACATTCTTCACTTTATCGTCTACGAATTCCAAACCCCCAAAAACGCCAGCAGACACCACAAACAACTTTCTTCCGGCAGCAGCAATGTACCAAACGTTACCGAAAAACTGAACCAAAGTAGACACGAATCAATTAGAAGCAGTAGTTAATTGGTTTTCTAATTTCATTTCTATCTTCCTAGCTAGTCTCGCAATTACGAGAAAGAGAGAGAGAGAGAAAGAGGGAGAGAAAAACACAAAACAAGGAAGCCTCCAACCAGTTCCGTTTGCCTAAGCATATTGCTTTGAAGTTCTACCGGTCGACCGTGTAGCCGAATTAGTTCAATAAATAAACCCACTTTACGTGCCGGTAGGCCACGGTGGTGGTGGTGGTGATGGTGTTTGCCAAATCATCGTTTGCCTAGCGAAGAGCGAAGCTACGCCCCGTTCCACCAGGAAGGGTGGCGATTTCAAATAGACACCTGCTCTCGCTTTTATAAGCGCCCTAGAGGCGATTGCTCCCCAAGCCATCCGTACACCTGTACACTCACCCGTAGCCACATTACCACAAAACACACACACACACTCAAACCGTTGCTAAAATCACGTCCGATAGGGTGCCTCCCTCAAAAATCGACCAACGACGCCGCCAAACTTTTCTATCCGGGACCCAACCCATAAGCAACTGTTGGTGGTACCCGTCGGGCATTAAGTGGAAGAAATTATTGTCTCCATGCCTCGCTGCAGTACCTCGCACTGAGCGACGGTGGTATGGGACGTGCTGGCTTTTCTATTTAGTTTTTTTTTCTCTTTCAGAGTTGCTCACTTATAAACCCTTTTTCCAAACGGTCCAGCTCCTTTTCCAGCGTTACTACTATTCGTAATGGAAAGGCACGTTTCCCTGGACAGCGCAAGTGGTGCGGATTTCGGTGAGGTCCAGCTCGAACTGTATCGCGCCAGGTTTCGCACACGGTGCGAGTAAATAATGCCGGAGGCTTAAAATTCAACCCCAAAATTGCAAACCGCAAACAATGTGAACCGAAGTTGAGTTTTTTTTTCGTTTTCCACCCGTTCGCCGATTATAACAAAAAAACATTAGAAGAAGAACGGCATTCCAAGGCTGCTTCCCGCGAAACAACCTCAGTCTCAGCTTACAATTGAAGAGGGGGAACAAGCTCAAAAGCTTCCGTTTCTTAATAATTCTATTAACACAACGTGGCGCCACTCAAAAGCAAGACACACTACCGATAGTCGTATGTGCTGGTATTTTAAATATCTAGAATCGTTTTAAATATATCAAATATATCGTAGAATATATCGTTTTAAATACACAAAAACTGTTCGAACGATGTTGTAGCAGATTCTGATTGCATTTTTCTGATCTAAGCCAGTGCTCAACTACTGGAACATGCAATCTATGCATATTATAAAAAACATATTTACCAACATAGATCCGCATCAAGCGCATCTGTTCAAAGAAACAACGATGCAGCAACCCCAATTTCCAACGAATTTCAAACCTATCGCAAAACGATTCCATCCTCCTGAACCTCCGCCTGATCGTTACCAATCTTCGCAGCAATACATTCTTCACTTTATCGTCTACGAATTCCAAACCCCCAAAAACGCCAGCAGACACCACAAACAACTTTCTTCCGGCAGCAGCAATGTACCAAACGTTACCGAAAAACTGAACCAAAGTAGACACGAATCAATTAGAAGCAGTAGTTAATTGGTTTTCTAATTTCATTTCTATCTTCCTAGCTAGTCTCGCAATTACGAGAAAGAGAGAGAGAGAAAAACACATCAACCGTCACTCAGAAGTGGTTTGCGGGACGAACGAGTATGCAACGCGAGCGATGGGATTGTTAAGTGCGTTATTCGGTGGTGAGGAACCATTGTTTCGATTGTAGATTCTCATTTGATTGAACTCACTCTCAACCTAACAAAATATGTGTTCCAATAAGTATTGTCCTGATACATAACAAATCAGGAACGAATCGCTCGTATCGTATAAACATAATTGACAGATGCATTTCTTCGATATTTGCGAGGCGCCATAATTGTGCATGGTACGCTCCACATTGAATTTTTTTTTTTGTGTTGAGGGATTAAAACTTCAATCCTGTCTTTTCAATTGTTTATTTTTTTTAATTTTCACCAGTTACTTTAAAAACTAAATATAAAAATTTAATGTGAAAGAGTTAAAAAAATTGCAAGCAAGTAGATGGGTTGAAGTCTGAGCAAGACCATTTAATATTATGATTTTGGCTTTTTTCTTTTCACAATAGTGAAAGTGAAAATTTCTTTAGGATCCTTCTCTTATTTCCAAGCCGACCGGTGAAAATATGCGCGCAGTGATCCATGCAGGACATAAAAAACGAATTAACTTGCGATTTTTTACTAATTCTACTGACTTTAAACAGTAAAACTATTACTATCCATTAGAGATGAGAATAACGACTCCTTTCAGGGAGTTAACTCACTCACCATTCGGATTCGGATTGTTTAGCAACTCTTTAGGGAGTCGTACTCCCTAAAGAGTTATATAGAGAGTTATGATAACATTATATGTTGGGAGTCAACTCACTCTTTTCATTACAAAAATTTAACTTACTCAATTTTACTCAGTACATCTCTACTACCGATAGTCGTATGTGCTGGTATTTTAAATATCTAGAATCGTTTTAAATATATCAAATATATCGTAGAATATATCGTTTTAAATACACAAAAACTGTTCGAACGATGTTGTAGCAGATTCTGATTGCATTTTTCTGATCTAAGCCAGTGCTCAACTACTGGAACATGCAATCTATGCATATTATAAAAAACATATTTACCAACATAGATCCGCATCAAGCGCATCTGTTCAAAGAAACAACGATGCAGCAACCCCAATAGCGGCGAGAGAAGAAAAATAAAACCCCAGCAAAACTTCGGCATAAAGCACCGAACGAATGGGGCCATGCTTGCAGCTCGTTCCTTTCCGGCCCGGACGCACGTATGGCGCGCCGGTACGACCGGTACGACTCTCGGTTGCGGAAGATGCTTTTACTTTTATTCCTTCCGTGAGCAACGACCGCCAACAATGGTGACTGCAGCTGCGACAACTTCAACCCGACCCGATTCTGTGCGGAAGTAGGGCGGCAGTGTGGGGGCGTGGAAAATTATGTTCCATCTCGTGTTGCCCCTTGAGATGCTGCAAGTGATTCACGGCAAAACAAAAACACATCAACCGTCACTCAGAAGTGGTTTGCGGGACGAACGAGTATGCAACGCGAGCGATGGGATTGTTAAGTGCGTTATTCGGTGGTGAGGAACCATTGTTTCGATTGTAGATTCTCATTTGATTGAACTCACTCTCAACCTAACAAAATATGTGTTCCAATAAGTATTGTCCTGATACATAACAAATGAGGAACGAATCGCTCGTATCGTATAAACATAATTGACAGATGCATTTCTTCGATATTTGCAAGGCGCCATAATTGTACATGGTACGCTCCACATTGAAATTGTTTTTTCTTGTGTTGAGGGATTAAAACTTCAATCCTGTCTTTTCAACTGTTTATTTTTTTTAAATTTTCACCAGTTACTTTAAAATCTAAGTATAAAAAATGAATAGGAAAGAGTTTAAAAAATTGCAAGCAAGTAGATGGGTTGAAGTCTGAGCAAGACCATTTAATATTATGATTTTGGCTTTTTTCTTTTCACAATAGTGAAAGTGAAAATTTCTTTAGGATCCTTCTCTTATTTCCAAGCCGACCGGTGAAAATATGCGCGCAGTGATCCATGCAGGACATAAAAAA
>KZ072475.1:456-13704 GCA_002091845.1 Anopheles cracens
TGCAGTGCGATACTGAATAGACGGCGGTATGCTTAAGCATACTTACATCGTGAGTAATGAAAGAATGGTTTGAAGAGATCAAAGCCTCAGCAGCTTCAGCTTCAGATCAACTCACTGATACGAAAATGACCAAAAATCCTGCAGTTAGCAGATCCACGTTGTACCAAGAAGTGATAGAAATTGATTTCAAAAACGCGGGGGAGACAGGCTGGCAAGAACATGTGGAACAATGTGTGGAAAGTAGTTTGGATTTGGAACAAGACCAGTATGAAGAAGCAGTACCGGAAGAAACGGACTGGGACGTCGTCGTGGAAAACAATCGCAAAGCATTCCGTTTCCAGCTGCTACCGTTCTGCGCCTCTCATCGCGTGGAGACACACATTCGATGTAATACTTGAGTAGTGAACCGCCGGAAAAACTTAAACGCGATACGGCCGTGCAGAGAAGCGCAAGGAATGACAATAAATATAGGATCGAACAGAACCGAAATGACGATTAACATGAGGATAAAACGAACGCGTGCGCACGAACGCGATCAACCAAACCCAACCAACCAACGACTGAGAGAGTTATTTTTAAAAACGATATATCACAAAGTTCAACAGGCTTACTGCTTGGCCACATTATGATCGCTATCGAAAATCGGTGCCCTAACCTAACGCACAATGCGATTTATCCATCGCCGCCTAGTAATAGTTAACATTATGGTTAACCCGACCGCCAACTGCTTTTTTATCGCGTCCATTCAAGAGCGCGTGCTCGCGCGAGAGAGAGAGAGATAACAGCGAATAAAGCGAACCATTTGACTGGTGAAACCATCCTACTAAATGAACAAAACCCGGGTGCCGTACTTACGGAAAAGACGAGAAAGACAAAGAGAAAGTGCCGATGAAAAATCTGTAGTCGTGGAGAAAGAAGAGAAGATAGGAAAAAAGAACTTTGGCAACGTTCGCACCCTTAGCATTCGTTAATCTAAATATCAAAGTTTCGACGGGGTATACGTTTCATTTCGTTTGTTACTGTCGTTGTGAGCAATTACTGCTTTCGATCACTGTTTAACACACGTTTTTATTCAATAGTGCACGTACTGTAAAGTTAGATTG
Source organism: Anopheles cracens (assembly GCA_002091845.1). NCBI lineage: Eukaryota > Metazoa > Arthropoda > Insecta > Diptera > Culicidae > Anopheles > Anopheles cracens. Next base: position 1,560 of record KZ072475.1, read on the forward strand.
TGAGACGGAGAAGTTTCTTGCTGTACTAAAATGGCGGTACAAAAAAGGGGCATAAGAAAAGCGCTAGTAACCCTACTGGATACTTACTATGTATGATCCCTTCCTCCGTAAGTCTGTTCTCGACTAGCATTACCGTCTGTACCATTTTCCCTGTGTTAACGTTCGATTATTCTACGGTTTGGACGCTGGGAAGTACAGTGTCTTAAGAGTAACCTACATGTTACTACGGTATGTTTGAAAAGTTTTACCATTAATATAATTTATCCCTTCCGTTTCCAGCTGCTACCGTTCTGCGCCTCTCATCGCGTGGAGACACACATTCGATGTAATACTTGAGTAGTGAACCGCCCGAAAAACTTAAACGCGATACGGCCGTGCAGAGAAGCGCAAGGAATGACAATAAATATAGGATCGAACAGAACCGAAATGACGATTAACATGAGGATAAAACGAACGCGTGCGCACGAACGCGATCAACCAAACCCAACCAACCAACGACTGAGAGAGTTATTTTTAAAAACGATATATCACAAAGTTCAACAGGCTTACTGCTTGGCCACATTATGATCGCTATCGAAAATCGGTGCCCTAACCTAACGCACAATGCGATTTATCCATCGCCGCCTAGTAATAGTTAACATTATGGTTAACCCGACCGCCAACTGCTTTTTTATCGCGTCCATTCAAGAGCGCGTGCTCGCGCGAGAGAGAGAGATAACAGCGAATAAAGCGAACCATTTGACTGGTGAAACCATCCTACTAAATGAACAAAACCCGGGTGCCGTTTACGATTTGCTATCGGCTAAACGATGAAGTGATAAGTTAAATTAATAGTAACTAGGGAAGCCTTCCGGTAGAATCGTTCGAGCCTCTGTGCTAGCCGTACAAAAGCTTCTTATTGCTAACGGACTCCATCTCGGAACACATTACAGTACCTTCTTGGCGTTGGTGTCCTTTGGTCCACTCGTGTCACCGATGCTCCCGGCGGAAGGAAGATGATTGTTGTTGTTATTATTATTGGTAGCGTTGTTCAGCTTCGGGGCGACATCGTTCACACTCTTTGGTGGGGAAGCATTAACATTGCCGAACGACTTTCGCTTCAAACTGGCGACGTCAAACTCGGCATTAATGTTGTTACACTTGACGGGCTTTGTGTTGTTCGTTTCGAGATTGTTCGCTATGCTTTGTGCTTTTGCCTGCAGCGCGGCGTCCAGCAGATCCGATTCAGCAGGCGTTTCCGCGTGTAACATTGACGGCTGTGCTTCCCTCTCGCAGGTTTGACCGGCCGCAATTGGCGGTTGTTTCTGCTGCAGGTGCTGCAGTAGTCCACCGGTCGTCTTCAGCACTCCCGTCGGTCCGTCGATGTTGGTGATCCAGAAGCGGCGAGCGGTCAGCATGCATACGTCCTTCACGTAAAGCACGCAACCGAACACCTTGTACAGCACGCCGTACACCGTGTCGTACTCGTTCGGGATGATGCCGTCGACGGAGCTTTCGAAGTAGCTAAACATCGGAAACCATATGCGTGTGCGGTTCGAATCGTGTGACATGAGGGCCTGTTGAAATAACCGCGGCGGGCGGCGAAGGAAGAGTAGAAGTTGAAGAAAGCAACAATAGATTTGTCAGGACTAACCGCAGAGCAGCTGCGCACACACGCACACATCGCTACTTACCTGGTTGTTTGCTAACGTGTGGTAGTACAGAAATAGTCGCGAGGTTATGTAGAACGCAACGAACACGTCAATCGAGTAATGCTCGTGGGCGGCCAGGATGAAGAATATTCCAAACATGTTCAACAGCCAGGTGAGCGTATGCAGGAAGTACAGGTTCCGCGGGGTATCTATTTTCGTACCGCAACAGCATTACAAAACGCACAATCAATTAGATGGGAAGGTTCGTGTTGCAACACGACACCAGGGGTATACGTACATTCGGTGATGAAGAAGTTCAGCAACGTCAGCGCGACCGTGTGGCCGCTGAACATATAGTCACCGCAGGTCCGGACGCCCTGTATGGACATGCCCAGCCCACTCCAGATTGTGTAGGCACGACTGATTCGCAGGTAGATCATTTCCGTAATACGCACGCTGTGGTAAAGGGAATGGAAGGATATGAGATTTAAATTGAGTTGAGCAAATCCATCTGTTCGATAATAATTTTAATTTCAGAGGAATCTTGGGTTTTGATGAAGTGCCTGAAAGAATCCAACACTTTAATTAAGGGAGCTTTCACTCCCTACTCTTTTGCTGAGTTATGGATAAAATTTTATGCACATAGTGATTACACAAGATATTAATTTAAAAAGCAGTTTGAAATATGTCGATTGTGGAACGACTCTCGGCAGCGATATTCTCTAGGAGTTGCTATTTTCAGGAGAATCCAAGACGATTGACATTTGTTGGTCTCTTTATAACAATTATTCAACGATTTTCTATTATATCCTGAATCGATTGGGTTGTTAAGGAAGTCGACTCCGTGGAATATATGGAATATATCGATTCGTTTGGAAATAGAAAGTCGATTCGTTTTAGAATAGAATCGACTGTATAGTTCAACACTGGGATAATTCGAGAATGTTTTGATCACAGAATTAAGATTAATTTATTTGAAAGTTGTTGACAAGAGTCAAGAAGTGTAGAAGCGTTTGATTTTTGACATTGTTAAGTCCTGATCCGGTTCATTGATTCAATAAAAAACTGATTTTGAGACAACAAAGTAGCCACCGTATAATCTCATGCAAGTGTTGTAGGAACGCATGAAGCGTAGTAGCCATAAACGAAAATCAAGTTGAACATATTGTAATTTCGGGCTTCTTTCCATTTCGTTCCAACAAAATTTTCTTCTAAGAATTTAACATGAGTATAAACCCTATCCCTTCCTAAATTAATTTTGATCTCATTTTAGATAGCCAAATAAATCATTCAATTCAGCTTCCCATCACTTACTTGCTATCGTCGAATTTGTGATCGTGCGGAGTGCATTCCAGATGCGTTCCGGGGACGCTCAGCGACGTAATCAGCATCGTGACGCAGCGCAGCAAAAAGACGGTCCCGGCCAGGGCGAAGAAACGACGCAACAGCACCATCCTGTGGAGCGGAGAAAAATCGATGTCTCAGAGCACGGTCAGGGAAAACGGTCCTGTGCCGTGCAGAAAGCGGAACTTACCGGTGCTTGTGCACCACCAGCACACACACCCAGATGCAGAACAGTATCGTGCCGGTCACCTCGCACATATGGAACGCCCACGGTATGTGCGGTACGTTGTCCAGGAAGATGTCCGGCAGCGGTGGATATTTCTTCATATCCGGTACCCGTTCGTGCACCACCACCATCACGAACGCGGTGATCCAGGTTACCAGGAAGGCGTAGCCTGCAAGTGAAAGGAAGGAGCAAAATTAAACACACACACACATTGCAGGAGCGGAATAAAAGTGGGCCATAACCTCCGCCACCTTTTCTTCGGCTCTACATACATCTCGCGGCAACTCCACTACATATCGAGGTGCGTCGAGGTGAAAGTGGGCAAAACCAAGCACCGGGTGGAAGAGCAATTATTGCACCGCAGCAAGAGGCTCGGTTGAATCATCGGGCCACACCGCGGCACCGCCATCATGTTTTACTGCACAACGTGTGTATTTTTATCCACAACGCGCGTCCAATGTGCGCGTCATCATCCGTTGGAGACTTATGCAATGTGCGGAATTCATGGAAAAAGGCTTTTAAGCTTTAATGGGAAGCCACGGACATGGTCTGACCGAGCACAACTGTATTAGATGCCAACCGTTGACATGTTTTGATTTGACTCCGTGATCTCCATGTCCACAATCATTAGTGTGCAAAATCGCGAATTAAACACCAAACACCGATTGACGCAGGTGTTGCGGTTGTTCGGCGTGAAGACGAACCGATCAGTCTATTTAATTGCTTGTTTTCAAATATAAATTAGCTTCGCCAACTATGAACTGATTGGTTTTTATTTTTCTTCTTCTTAATCAGCCCGGCCATGACCACACTCTAGACGCGTGAATAATCGGGAAACGCTCGACCTACCTTGTTACAAGCGTATCTCTATCGCCGTCGAACCATATGGCCACCATCATTATCTTATCGCGCGCACCGTGCTTTCTTCCTTCTCCGTAAGGCGGCTGGTTGGTGAATTAGTCATGGCAACAACGACAGACAGCATCGAACGCCCGGTTTGCATTAGAGCTCGAACAAAGCATGTTTCGAGTGCTGGACTTTAACCTCACAAGCCGGCCGGACCAGTACGTCGGTCGGAGTGATAGCAGGTTTCCCTAGAATTCCAACGTGCGAAGTGGTCTTACATAGTCTACGTAATCGCTGCCGAAGTGATTCTTTCGTCAAGGGAGGAACTTTCGCCCTTCACACACTGTGTCCTCTTCTTCGCGAACGAAGCTCACATAATGTGCAGTAATGCGCCGTAAGCAACATCGGATCCGTTGCTCGCCACGATTGATGCATTTGTTTACATCCGATGCACATCTCAGTGCGGTTCCGCGCAAACTGTCAACAATCGTACTTGGTGTCGTATTTTTTTGTTGCCTCATCGGCAGAATGTGCGCAATCTGGCTTGACTTGCTTGAAACAATCTACTGATAAACATTCACCAGCATTGGCGTTAGGCGCAAACGACGCAGAAGGAATTGTTGTGTATACAAAATCGCAGGGTGGACCACAACACACAGGAAATATAAAAAAACGCTCACGAGGACGAAAACACATCGATTACGATTACACGCCGAAGCGGTTGGCCAATGGGTGGTATCGGAAAATAAATAAAATTAACTCCCACACACAGGCCCACACTGTGAATAAGCTTCGAAATAAGGTCGTCACGATCGCCGCCGTCTTTGGTGAGCGCACTAGGAGCGACAATCGTCTCCAGGGGATCGATTACCGATGGCCACACACCACCCATCGCGTCCTCTATGTCTTCTTGACCTCCCCGTCGCGTAAAACGTGAGCAAATTAATAATGAACCACCGACGGACAGGTGACCATGCCAATCCAGACTTTTAGCGCGAACTTTGTTCAATGCAACAGAGAATAGCGATCGATTGTTTTTGCTTTGGAACAGAAAAGGGACGCTTAGAGAATCTTTTCATGATTAATTATCATCCGCTAACGTCAGCACAGCACGCCCCGGACACACGGACGTTAATTGCTTCTTTTGATACAGTTGCGGTCGGTAAGCCCACCATCGTGTAGCGCTAATCTAACTGGACGCAGGTAATCCCTTCCGTAATTAGAACACAAATTTTCAGCACAATCAGCTACGCGGGTGTGCAAAATCGCGAATTAAACACCAAACACCGATTGACGCAGGTGTTGCGGTTGTTCGGCGTGAAGACGAACCGATCAGTCTATTTAATTGCTTGTTTTCAAATATAAATTAGCTTCGCCAACTATGAACTGATTGGTTTTTATTTTTCTTCTTCTTACTTTTTCTAAAAAAAACATTTGTAAGAAAATATATTGTAAATTCTTAATTCTCTAAAATAAAACCATTTTACATTCCTAACGGGCAGCTTTGGTATCAAATGACACCATGTGCTTCTTTTCTTTTTTTTTGTCAAAATTACCTACTCGGTCATATTACATCAATTTACAGCTTACTAGACCGATTTACAACACCAGAGCCGGTAGCTTGCTACTTGGTAAAGGAAGATTGGCATCACAACCGCGATTTCACAGGACCGCCTCCAAGTCAATTGACACCTGGAAGGTAAATTTTCGACATTTGTTTGCCTAACGAAACCAACAGAAAGTAATCAGACAATATTATTTTCAAAATTTTATATTTTTACTATATTTATTATATTTTTTTTATCTCCAAACTGGTTGACCGGAAAATCCAATAAAAAAGTTGTGGAAAATGTGGATATGAATTTCTTCTTTATCTTGCTTGGTACAACAAATTCAACTAGGTCTAAGGGTCTGCCATTTCTGGCTTTCTTTTACTTTGTAATTATCCGTAGCCTGTTCGGCGAGGCTCGACCCAGATGAGATGCGAGTCCACAACCAGCGGCATGTAAGACATGTAAGCTTACGCACAGGACCATAGGACCGTTCCAGGTATGAAGTTAAAGCAGTGAGTTTCTAACTTCAGCAAGTATTTTTTACCACGTTTGGTATGAGATAGATTTCTCGGGAAGATATTCTCGGAAGGAAAACAAACCCCACACACAATACACCATAGTCATTATAGTGTACAATTATTACACTATGAATTAATAGTGGCATCGGACATCACACTGCTATTTGAACCGTCAGAAGCAAGGAGTGACTTATCTGGCTATGATGACAAAACTAGTTCTAACAAACTGCAAACTAGTTCTAACAAAAGCGTCAGGTATGACAAGAAGTTCATAACGCATCTTAAAAAGAAGAAGTGCTAAATGAGCCTCCTCGTAATACCGTATTTCGGAAATCGCAAATCGGCTTCGGCTGTTCACCCTTGTTCCACTTCCACTGGAGGTTCAAGTTTGTCGACTTGACTAGAACGAAAAAGGTTTTCTTTTTGTGTTGCTTTCTGCCACCCAACACAAACACGGTCAACGACGTACGGATTTAATTTGCACGCAGCAGCAAAAATCAATAAAATGTGCATTTTGCTAGCTAGTTTGTTCGCACCGATGCATACTGTGCTGCACGCGGCGCACGGGCGCAGGAAAATAGAAACAAACAATAATTTAACAAATAAAACCAATCCCACAGCGGAGCGCGTTGCCCTCGATACAGCTCCCGCCATCGATTGCGTTTCGATCAAATAGTAGACGCGCACACGAAAAGTAGGCAGAGGTTGCTAACGTACCTGTCTCTCCGGGAAGCCTTTCCGGAAGGTTAGATTTCGCTCGGGGAAGCTTGTTTCGACTTGCTGGCAGGTGTAGCCGCCTGGCGCGATAAGCCTAGGTGGATAAGTTTTTTTTCGCTGTTGCTCCGTTTTCTGCTGAGCGATAAGAAAATGCCAGCAAATGTCATTACTGATTCATCATCTTTCGGGCAACCACCGGAGTGAAACACGGAGCAACGTGTGGAGCTGGAGTGGACGGTTCAGGGATATATTGGTTCTAAAATCTGACTAGACCTTGAAGTCCTTGTGCTCATGTGTGTGCGCGTGTGGTCTATAACCAGGCTGCACCTCAAACATCCGGACGGTTGTATGGTGGCTACTAAACGATGTGGTTGCAAATTTCTTCACCCCCGGTGCACCACTCTAGCTGGAGTGGGCAACGGAAATAGAATGCCCTCTCAAGGGAAGAGAGGGCCGCATTTGGACGAGAACATCGCTCAATTTGCTGGGAGGAAATTGAATTAGAGCCCTCATTCGACCGACTAAATACAGTTGTATTGTATCTGACGCAATAGCGGTGGACGGGCAATGCGGATCATGATCACGGAGAGTTGGACTCGCGACATATCGCGTATGTATGCTAGTTGCTCATTTGGTCGAAATCAGTGGCGCTCTTTTGAAGAAAAAAAATACTCCAACATTTGTGGAGTTATCACTGGGACTTATTCTTCAATAGCTGACATTTGTATTTGCACGAAACACTTTACCCGAAACTTTGGTTTTAATCTTAGACGTTTTAATCCTTCCTATGATCAAGACGACATATTCGAGATAGCTCCATTATAGGAGTGTAGATAATTAAAACCTCCTCCTTTTTCCTTTTTCTTGTTTAGTATTAATCCTACCGCCCTAGCATTCTTATCTTTTCATTAAAACTTCTCTTGTCTGAATGTTAGGGGCAGATAATAAACAAAACCTGTCATCAGTTTTCGAAGGAAAAATCGTTCGTTCGTTGGCGATAGGTACTGTGACGGCCAGATTGATGACACCAAACGATAATGCGCTGCGATCATGCCTATCGTCTCTCGGCTGACAAGAAGCAGTAAAGCCGTGTGTTCTCTTGTTAGCAGTTCTCGATACAGGCTCAAACATATGTTGGCTGCGTATCGGAATAATGTGTTAAATCCAGTTAATTTGGATTGCCGCTTCAGGAATGAGATTAACCTGATGCTTTGCTCCTGGATAGTTCAGTAAACACTAGTTGAGGTTCGGCTCATCAGTTGTTGGAAGACGGTTAATTTTAGACGTCGATTTCATATGTCAGAATATAACACATTGTATGCACTCTCCCCAAAAATGAACGTTATAGATTTTAATTTTCCCCTTGGAACACCTTACGAAGAGGTAGAACGCCCGGAAATTCTCTCAAAAGCTGCACAAATTGCATCTGGTATATCCATGGTCAGAAAGCATTCCCATTCGCAGCAAACGTCGTACGCTAGTGCAGCGTAAGTCCGAGGAGGCCAATACCAAGAAGAATGCATGGAAGCAACGCGTTGAAGTGCGTTGCACCACCAATTAAACTCGTTCTGGCATGTTCTCGCGAAGGGAATTGCACGCACTGTGGCGCTCCAGCAGAAAGGTTTGCGCTGGAGGGCATCAATTGGATTGAATGCAGTTATCGACCAACCGTAAACGATGTACACGATGCCGTGTTGCCTGCCCCGTCCGTGTCTTACCTAAACTGATCATCGTTTTGAAAAATTCCGGCTGTATGCACGTGGCACACCCGTCGATGGACATTGGCGGAGAATGTCTTACCTAAACTGATCATCGTTTTGAAAAATTCCGGCTGTATGCACGTGGCACACCCGTCGATGGACATTGGCGGAGAGATGCGCTCCAGGTCGCTGTAGCTGTATCCGACCGACCCGTAGCTCGTGCCCATGCTGGACAGCAGCGATGCCTGGTGGTGCTGCTGGTGGTGGTGTTGCTGGTGGTGGTGTAAGCTGGCCGCAGCAGGATGATGATGCGGTGTGCCGCCGGGCCCGGGATGGTGCAACGGATGGTGACCGGGAATGTCGTGCCCATTCAGACTGTAATCAGGTGTCCAGAGACCGGCCAAACCGAGGTGCCCACCGCCGACGGTAGCGAGGTGCTGGCGCTGTAGGAGCCGCGTCGCGAACCAGAACCGTTTGATATCGCCAAATCGCAGCTTCGACGCGCAGTGCTGCGGAAGATCGTGCACATCCTGTTCGGTAATCGCTAGCAGACACCGACCATCGACATCCTCCCGGGCAATCCACTCGATGATGCGTCGCGAAAGGCCCTCCTTCCGGGCCCAATCACTCACGTTTTCGCACGTCCAGCTCAGCACGGCGGCATGCTGTTGGTCGGGCATGATGTTGTCGTTCGGCGGTGGCATGCTGCTGCTGGCTGTCGCATTCAGATTCTTCAACAGTTGCCCGATTTCGTACGCATACTTTTGCGATGACATCGAACCGCCACGAGACGGCATATACGGACGCACGCACGGTTCACCTTTCCTTTATCGTACGAAATTCCTCGGAAGTAGGTTAATTTCACTTTTCTCGTACACCGCACATCGAAACCTCGCCCTTCACTTCACGCGTTCCGGCACCGTGGCACTTGACGTGTCGCTGCCAAATGTTTTGCTTCGAAGGATTATTTGCTCGGCGGTAAGGAAAATGACTAGGATGCCATGAAAAAGTGGGACCACATTTCACCTGAAGTCGGAACGTCACTATTATAGGCCGTGCAGCATCCAATAGTATTGCTGCGTACACTGCTGCACAAACACAAACATCCGCAGGGATAGGAGGCCCGCAATCACGTTATATCTGCAGGGATGTAGTCGATGCGATTGATCAAAAACACTCCCCCCTGTCTACGCTATCGATATAACACTTGAGGAATTTTCGGCCAGCTCTCACACTTCCTGCACAAGGCCGTTAGTGACAGCAGGCGGTGATGATGAAACACGAGACATTTGGTTCCGAAACGCAAAAAAGCTCGTCGACACAGAGAAAACACGCGCGCTGCTATCGAATGTTGCGATGATTAAACCATTCGCTGCACTCGGAACGCACTTGAACGCCGTTCGCACACGCGATGTGGAGGAAATTCGGACCAGGATCTGGTTCGTTTTATGCAGATCCGACGGCGGATCAATTGGATTAGATCCGGGAAAAAACGTTGTCGGAATCTCTCGCTGCTACGAAGAGACGAACTTGTGAACAACAGCAGCGCAACAACAAACAAACAGTACAGAACGTAGTGAGGAGCAGGCGAGAAACGTCGTCGTTTGACGTCTCGACAAGGAGATGGAAGGGAGGTGAAGTCATAGGCCTGTCAAGCTAGCCATTTTGAAAATAAAGTTTGACGTCTATGGTTAATGTTTGTTTACGTTCATGAGCACACACACATAGGCATAGTTGGCATCATCAAGCAGCAAACATTTGGTGGAGGAAATATTATCGCCTTTTGTAAGTACAGAATATTTTTTGGTTCACCGTATAAATTGCTGTACATATAATAAATTTGTTTTCTTGTTCCACGGACGAAATCACCCTCAAGTAATGCAGCACCCTGTTCTTTCCTTGGAGGAGGATTTGTATCACGAGCCTGCAACTGTACTGTGCAACTGCGCAACTGCAACAGTTGTAGTCTGCAACTGGTAAAACACAGTGTCATTTTAGTTTATCATCGTTGTTAAAATGTTTCATCCACCTGCATTTCTTTCTAGTTGGTTTAAACTGGACACGCATCCGGATGCGGAGTGACTATCGTCGGATGAAATCTTTACCCGATGCATCCTGTCCGTGGTGAGCAGCAGGGATGAATCTCGGTTGGCTTTCCTTACGGAATGGTGCTGCTGCTACCGCTTCCAGTACGTTTGTGTAAGCAAATGCGGTGTATTGTTTCAGAAGTGATGTTACGTGCAGTGATCCTTATTAGTGTTGCCTTATATTAGTGTTGCAGATGCACATCTCATCGTGTTACTTCCTACTACTCGAGGTAGTAGCTTCATACGTCGTCGTCGTCTCGGTCAGCTGTTCCCGCTTAGAAGTCGAGCCACAGCATCAGGTGCATTAAGGTGCCAGTAAGGGCAACCGCACGCCCTTGTTTTAATGTCTATTTTGTGCGTAACAAAAGTGATGTGCAATAAATGTAAGTGAATTAAGTGAACGGATTGGATGTAGATTGTTGCACGGGCCGAACATTGGGCGTATCACCTCAACGTCGTACGGGCACGGGTGGATGACGGGCATCAGGGTCACGGAAACTTCTACTGACGCTGCAATCATACACTTTCCGGGTTCGGTGTTGATATTTTGCACCACGTTTACCACAATTGCCAGCATACCAAGCGGATTGGACGACGAGCCGGATGTCGATCGACTATGCGCGTTCCATTGACCTAGCTCCAGTCTTAATTTCGGTTCGGAAAAGTAACCAGGAAACGTGAAGGCCGCTATAGTCACTACCTATAATTGCAACACACAGCGGATAATATAAATGAAATATAAATTCATATAAATGAAAATTTCTCATCCTTACCTACTAGTGCTTCCCACCGATGTAAACAAACGATTGCCTCCTCACTAATACAAACACAACACTTTTACCCATGGATGTCAAAATTCCATTTTGAAAATAAAGTTTGACGTCTATGGTTAATGTTTGTTTACGTTCATGAGCACACACACATAGGCATAGTTGGCATCATCAAGCAGCAAACATTTGGTGGAGGAAATATTATCGCCTTTTGTAAGTACAGAATATTTTTTGGTTCACCGTATAAATTGCTGTACATATAATAAATTTGTTTTCTTGTTCCACGGACGAAATCACCCTCAAGTAATGCAGCACCCTGTTCTTTCCTTGGAGGAGGATTTGTATCACGAGCCTGCAACTGTACTGTGCAACTGCGCAACTGCAACAGTTGTAGTCTGCAACTGGTAAAACACAGTGTCATTTTAGTTTATCATCGTTGTTAAAATGTTTCATCCACCTGCATTTCTTTCTAGTTGGTTTAAACTGGACACGCATCCGGATGCGGAGTGACTATCCCAACGGGCCTGCTGTGAAAATGTGTACTTTTTCACGTAGCTCCTCGGAAGTGTTCTCCACGAGTGGTTCGTGAGGTTCTCTACACGGAGCGAGGTATTGTAAGGAACTTCAGTGGGGCCCAGAAGCCTTGAGCCTTGCGCAGATCGGTTTTGACTGCAACTTTGATACGTTACAATTCCTCCTGTTTCTCCGTCTCCAGACCATTTAAGATGCACGCCGCTAGTTTGTTCGTCTAAA
>KZ072475.1:41790-58693 GCA_002091845.1 Anopheles cracens
GGGTAGGGTTGTGGTCACAATAAAAAAAAACACACACACACGAAATGGGAACACTTTTTTTCTTCTGATACAGCAACAAACAGAACACCCAACAACCGAACCGATCCGATTCACTTTACGAGAGGTTGTTTGAAACGCACTGTGGTTGTAAGAAAATGGGATTTTCACTTGAGGAAAAATCTGTCGTTGCTCGGCGCAATAGACGACCAGCGTTTGGATTTACGTTTGTGTCGACGTTTGTGTGTGCGTATGTCTGTGCGCCTTGAGATGAGTGATGTTTTTTTGTGGAATACGATGCCACTTTAAAAACTCCGAGGGTGTAGTAAAGGCACGGAAAATAGAACGTTCGTTCACTTTGTCGGATGGTCGGTTGGATGGTTTTGTTGCTGCTGTTGCTGCTGGCTCTCCTCCGCGCGGGTAACTACGGTCACTGCACCGGATGAACACTAGATTGGGCGATTCCGTTGGGTGGAGGCAGGAAGGGGAAAAAACACTTCTTCCGTGTGCGACGTTCTACGACAGTGGGCTTTCAGGGGGCTCGCGAGAACAACACAAACAGACGGGCTATTGCACAAGGAATCAATTTTCACATAAAAGCATTTTTATCACCTTCAACAAAAAGCGACTGGGAAATTCTATGTTTGCCACCACTTACCTGTGCGGTTTGACGTCGGTGAACGATTCGCACGAATCGCCCAAAATCTTCACCAGCTGCACCAGGATAGCAATCGTGCGACGCTTCGGCGGCAGAAACGACGCACTGCTCGGCTCGTACACGACGTCGACCGGATGGAACGTGTACTTGACCGGGTTCGGCTGCTGGTCCGCTTCCTCTTTCAGGATGTTAAACTTGTACGCATTAACCACCGCGTCCGTCAGCTGAATCGAGTAGTTCTGCGGTTTGTTCAGGGCAGCCGTCTGCTTGAAGTTCTTTGGAATCGTTAGCTGTAACAGTGCGGTCGGTTGCACGACCCGCACGAGTGCCGCCGTAAGCTCCTCACCAAACCCAGACACGTAGCCCATCGTGTTGATGATCCACGGAACGTTTTTCAGCTCCGGATCCTCGCTGCAGTACTTCACAAGGCTGCGCACGTTCTGTAAGTACACGTGCGGCGAGGACACGACGTTCAGACTACCAAACAGATGGCATTTGTGGGGTTTCACATTGGCAAAATATCCTACACCGAGGATCGGTTCCTGCACGACACAAACGCTAATCGTTTCCGGAACGAACAACAACGGCTGACCGATGTCGAGGTCGAGCAGCACCACGCGACCAAACTGATTCACGTGCCGGTTGATCAGATACTGACATAGCGTCGATTTCCCGGAACCCTTGCCGCCCATCACCATGAGACGGGTGGCGCGGCTGAGCGGTATCGCGTCCCAGACCGGATTGTGCTGGAATTGTGGACCAATCCTTGTAGCCACCTGTCCTGGCACGACTATCGCAATCTCCAGTAGTGTTTCCGTGGAGCGGAACGGAGACTTCCGGTTGAGCGGAAGCGTGCTCGGGAAGAGGTTGTAATCCGGCAGCAACTTACTGACGGCCGGTACAATAGCATCCGCATCGTCGAAATTGTCCGCGCGCAGCAACACCAGCGCACTGTGGTCCGGATCGAACAGCTCGGCCAGCTGGCAGATGTCGGATTCGACGAAGTGAGGTTTCAGTTTGGCAAGGACCCGCTCGAATGCTGTCCGGTCGAACGCCTCCGGGCTCGGGATTGGCGTGATGTTGATCGCATTGTAGCCACCGGACGCGTAAACCGTCCGCTTCTCGGCCGTGCTGAACTGGTAGCCCATCATTTCAATCTTTCCGAACAGAGCCTGCACAGACAGATGGCCGTACACGTAGACGGGAGATTTCAGTATCGCCAGCGACATTCGCAGATCGACGGCATCGTAAAACGTGTAGGCCGACGGTGCCGACGGTGCCGGTGGCAGCATATCCACCAGCTGGGGACACGAGCTGTTGCTTTCCGCGTCGTCGTCCTCATTGTCAAGGTCTGCTTCGCAAACCGGCGTTTTTGTTGCTTGAGTGTCTTCCATGGAGGCGGCTTCCATCGGGGCTTCTTCTTCAACTGGTGCCTCCTCCTGCGGTGAAGTTTCAATATCGGATGTCATTTTTTCTACACCGTAATCGGCCGGAAGTTCGATTATTAGCGAATTATCGAAACAGATGGTGTCGTCGTTCACGTCCTGTTTTATCGCTGCACCAGTCGGAACGACCACAATGTTATCCTCTACCTTGGTTGAAACATAATCTTCATCGTCGCTATCACTCTCGTACGGATGGCCGCTCATATACTGGAGGTAGTCGTTCAGGTGCAAAGCTTCAGTATCGTTTTCATCGTCAGACGTTCCGGAACCGAACTCATCATCGCCGGACACCTCCTCCGACTCATAATAGTAATCATCTGATCCATCCGTGGAATCGTAGTCATCGGAGTCAATATCAGCCTCATCCTCCTCCTCCTCCCCCTCCTCCTCTCCGTCTTCCGCATCATCAAAGCTATCATCATCATCGGTCCCCAAATCATCCGAGTCGAAATCACTATCCTCGTAGCTCATGCTTTCTTGCGACGCCATGTCCGGCTGCTTCTTTTTGTACGCCACTAGTCTGCCCTTCGTACTTGGCATCGTGTCGGCATCCGAACTTTGCTTTTTGTAACCTTCAGCAAGAGCTGATTGTTTCTTGGAGTTGGCCGTTTCCGGATCGCACGTCAATGTGCAGTCGTTTTCCTCCTCGAACCATCCATCAATCACTTTCGTCTGTTTCGTATTCGCTTTCTTCGATGCAGCCTTCTTTTGTGCGTTTTTCCCGTTCGTCGCCGGTGTATCGACAAAAAACTTTGCGATGTAGTTATCGTCATCACTATCCGAGTCCGACATGCTTTCGGCCCAGCCGAGATTAACGCATAACCAGGAAGACGCTCCGCCAGTGAAGCGGTCCAAACTGGATGAAAAGAATAACAACAAGGCGGAACTGGCAAAGCACGAGCACGTGTTTCCTACGCCGTCGCCGCCACAGACTGTACAGGTCGTAAAGTGCGACATTGCCGAAAGCATGTCGGACTCGGATAGTGATGACGATAACTACATCGCAAAGTTTTTTGTCGATACACCGGCGACGAACGGGAGAGCGGCAAACGAGGGAGGGGCTACGGATGACGTCACAGCCTGGCTTGTTATTTGACTGTTAACAAGCCGATAACAAGCCAATAATAAGCTACACAAGTTGTATGGGATTTTCATGCAAGTTTCTACGGACTTTGCCGGGTGGGCGGGTAGTCGGTTGTCAGTGTCATTCAACATGCTCGCGAACTGTCATTCAGACAGCATGCCGGTATTTACGTTTATTTTCGTTCAAGTTGTAACGTGCGCTGAAATTTTGAGAAAAACCCGACTGTAGAGCGTCTTTATAGCTCTAATCCGAGTTCAAGTGCCTCATCTCGAAAGACCTTTGGTAAGTGTTTTAAATACCCTTACATACGTTGTGCAAATAGGGCATGAAATGGCTCCAGAGGTGCCAATAGAAACATTCCATCTCCATGCTGGTAGAGGAGTTAGTTACAACAAAGGCTCCGTGTCTTTTGTATTCGTTTAAGGTAATTTTTCCATGAAGATGCCGAAAAAGAACCGCGATAAGAATCGCGCTGCATCAGATCGCGACATGGACAGAAAATCGGCAAAACAGGCACATCAGAATGAAACTAAATGGATTATCAGCAAGAACCAGAAGGTATGACACACAAAATCGACAACATTGGATTAGTTTGTTAGATTTGTTTATTGGAACAACACAGAAAACGCTCTATCAAACTCAAGTCAAAGGAGAATCAAACTAAGTAACAAAGCTTTTCCGAGATGTCTAACGTTATTGTTCTAATATTCCTTATAACAGCCGAGATTAACGCATAACCAGGAAGACGCTCCGCCAGTGAAGCGGTCCAAACTGGATGAAAAGAATAACAACAAATTTGCTCAGATTCGCTCAGAATTTATTTTCGCGAAAGGAGCTCTCGTGTAATCTAGACCCACCGTAATCTAGACCCACCGTAAGCCACCTAGTATTATAAACACCTTGGGATGCATCGACCTCCTCTCTATCAGACCTTGCAAGTTTCAACGGACTTTGCCGGGTGGGCGAAACCTATAGTGCGAACCATGTGTGAAGGTGAGCAAATAAAAGAACCTCACGAAAACCGGCCTATTACTTCGGGCAATTGCTGCCCAGGGTGATGGGATCCCTGGGAGCGGGAGAAAGAACTAAGGCTAGTGGCACAGCTCCGACGCGCTTATCAGCACACCGATTTTGATTGCATGGATGAATTCTAATCGGAACGCTAGAATTAAAAGTATCTTTATTTATGAGAGCAAAGATGTTTGACTCTTAGGTAGGCATGTAAAAAAAAATCAAAAGGAGTGACGAAAGCTCATTATTGGAAAAATAAAATAAAGCTTTGATTTTGTATATAATGAGTTTGATATCCACTTATTTCACCCCAAACTCCTGCTTCTTCATACGAAACGTGACCCTGGCAGGTTAGTTTTTTGGCATGTTTTTGTATGTATTTTTTAATTAGCGCTCTCTTAACAATTATGTTCACGATATGTGACTCGGGCGGCTGAAGATAGTCGTACTGCTTGTTTTCAAGAATACGGCCAGCCGTTCCAGTTGAATAAATAACAAATATAAACTCGAAGACTTCAAATTGGTTAATTCGTTCTCTAGAGCTTTAGTTATCTGAACACAGTTTGCTCTTAAACTGTAAGCTATGTTCTTAATGATATATTCGTGCAAAATCGACATATTACCTGACACACTGGTTGATCGGTCTGCAGGTGAACGAGCCAAAAACCAAGCTGGTGGTTAATTACCCGCGATGAGTACAAACCGACAAAAGAGAAGCTGCAACGTGTGCTAGACGCGACGCTGGTATATCTCTGTGAGAGTCTTGAAAATGGCCAGTATAACTGCCACGGAGTGGGTAGGTGTTCGTTCCTGCGCCGCTAGTTTCTCACCCTCGGGTCAACGTTTTTATCGTTTGTTTTGTGTGTTTCCTCACAGGAATTGTTCGAACCGTCGACGAAAATGAAAATGTGTACTTATTAAGTTCCCTGACGGCCGAGCAGCTGGCAAAGGCGAACGTGCTGGCGATTTGCAACACAAGCCTCCCCAGTCAAGTGTTACTGCAGCAGGATGTGAAGATAGAGGGCACCATTCCTTTCCTCCAGAATATGTCATCGCCGCAGCGGAACGGTTGAAACGGAAGCCCACTGGTATTTGTTTCGTTTTCTCTCGTTTTTCGTTATTTTTTAATGATTACCATAATGTAACCGCCATACGAAACCTTCTGAGTGGCTGATAATGCTTCGTAATAGGTTTTGCCGATACCATTTCTCGAGTTCATTTAAGTGCGCGGCGTTCACATTTCATATTTATCAGCACACCGATTTTGATTGCATGGATGAATTCTAATCGGAACGCTAGAATTAAAAGTATCTTTATTTATGAGAGCAAAGATGTTTGACTCTTAGGTAGGCATGTAAAAAAAAATCAAAAGGAGTGACGAAAGCTCATTATTGGAAAAATAAAATAAAGCTTTGATTTTGTATATAATGAGTTTGATATCCACTTATTTCACCCCAAACTCCTGCTTCTTCATACGAAACGTGACCCTGGCAGGTTAGTTTTTTGGCATGTTTTTGTATGTATTTTTTAATTAGCGCTCTCTTAACAATTATGTTCACGATATGTGACTCGGGCGGCTGAAGATAGACGTACTGCTTGTTTTCAGGAATACGGCCAGCCGTTCCATTTGAATAAATAACAAATATAAACTCGAAGACTTCAAATTGGTTAATTCGTTCTCTAGAGCTTTAGTTATCTGAACACGGTTTGCTCTTAAACTGTAAGCTATGTTCTTAATGTTATATTCGTGCAAAATCGACATATTACCTGACACACTGGTTGATCGGTCTGCAGGTGAACGAGCCAAAAACCAAGCTGGTGGTCGCACAACTAGCGGTACAACACGTTTTACGTTCAACAACAACAAAAAATGCATGGCGTTGCAAACGCGCTCGAAATTGGCCCTGTACGAATGACTGATTAGCCGCATCCACAATGTGCTGAGATCAGTTGTGCCTGCTGTGCGGGTATGGCCAATATGGGTTGAGAGAAATCTCGATAGCGTTTTTGCGTGTTTTCCACCAAACTATAATCGAAAACGTTTCGAATCTGAAAATGGTTCCAAATGATCATTCATCACGTGTGGCGGGAAAATGTACAAAACTTGCATACTTTAATGTATGTGATTTGTATAAACCGAAATTGATAGCATGATTTATTGGGTTATAAGCTTGTTCGCGACCAATGCGATGATGTCTGGATAAGCAAGATATTTGAAAAAGTCTTGCTTATCCGGGTCGCACTGTATAGTTGAGGAAAAGCGTCAAACAGCTTCAGTGCAAGCGCCTTCACGATGTTACAATTCGAAACCTTCCGATCAGCTACCGTAATAATAATCACTATATGGCAACTGTTAAGGAAAGATGGGAAAATTGGTTTATGTTTTTCAATGCATTAAAGAAAAAACACCAAAACGCAATAAACATTGAAGCAAAGAATGCTTTTCATAAGTGTTCCTCGTTGGCAGTAAAATGGTCTGGATATGCAAGGGAAGGGTAAGAGTTATTTTACATACCGCGTCGATCGAACCAGGGATATAGTGAAATGCGCTAAAAGTCGCAGACGCTGCTTAGCTGCTGATGCTCACCGATAAAGGGGTGCATTCATTTTATTCTCAGTACGTGATTTCGCAGAGGGCCAACGGGTGGTAGTTATCAAAAGTTGGGTAAAAGGAGGTGATTGCGCTGTATTGCATAGGTTAAATCAAACGTTCGGCTTCTTATTGAACAGTTGGAGGTTTACTGTCTCGATCTCTATCTCTCGGTTGCTGTCTATCAATGTGAGTGTTTTATGGTCGAAAAAAACATGCCAGTAGACTGACACCGGCGCACGGTTTGAAACTTTTCTGCTCATTCTCGTAAAGGATACCGAGGCGCTGATAGATCATACATTTTCTCAACTTAAATACCCACAAAAAAAGCCCAACCCAACACACCCTTTGGTCGGTTCATTTTTAGATTTTTTAAGATTTTTGTTTTATTAAAAAATGTACAATTTGGTTATCGGTTTTTTTCTTGTTGCTCTTTTACACCGGCCTGCTGCGCCTGCTGCTGCTGCATTCAGTGTCCTGGCGTTTATTATCCGTCCCTACGTGGTTTCGTCGCGCGATTTTAGAATCAATAGTCGAGCTGTTGCGATCTGCCCTCGAGCGTAGTGTTTCGTCCAACGCTCTCCTCCGTCTTGTCGTGTTGGTGTAAGTGAAAGTGTGTAAGGGGGAGCATTTTGACGTTGCTTTTTCTACTACAAACAACCGCGGACGCTGGCTGGGCAACCGTGGCTTACCTTAAGACTTCGTCTCTTCGTCTTTCTCGTTTGCGCTCGTGTGCTTTCTGTGTACGCATCCAATTAAATATACTTTCCGTATGTATATATATATATACTTTTATGTATAGTACTTAATTTTCTTGTCCTCTTTTCTTCTATTTACGTCTCGCGTTTCTAAAACTATCCACCGGCTGCGGTGGCACGTACTCGTCGACATCCTCGTTCTCACCTGTTTCGGGAAGAGAGTAGCACAACGTGGTTAGTAGTTGAAGATCTTCACTGTACACCTTAAAACTATCGATCGAGCACCGTGAACATTATTTTACTGGTACATTATTTATCGTTGGCTATCTTTGGCTTGTAAGTGATTTTTGCAATAAATTGATAGTCAATCCTTCTACTTTTAAACAACTTTTTAATGGGAAGCTTTCTTTTTCCTTCAATATATGACGCTCTGTAACACCTTCTGAGCTGATTAATGCAGACGACATCTAAGTGGTGACTGCTTCCCTGAGAACTACGAATGAGGTGTCTGATATAAGTTCCGGAGCTAAGCTTAACTTGCACTGAAATTGCGAGAGTTTGCCAGATAAAAGTGGCTAACACGACAGAATTCGTTGCTTATTACATTACTCATGTTACTTGAGTGATATCCGTACATAGCCATTAGGTGATGAAGATACAAGAACCAGGAACAATAAAGATGTTGTGCAAACTAAAAACTAGACAATTGATCAATTGGCATGCTTATAGATTGGTTGTGGGGTAAACAATAGGTTTTAAGCGGACAACCAAATTTTAACCACCAGTTAGTTTCTTGAACTCGATGCTAGAACTTTATATACTAGAAATACTAGAGACCATACTACAATATATCGGATAGTAGTTGTTAGTTACTAAACTTTTCAAACGTTTTGCGGAAGAAATCAAGTTTCCTCAGTTCTTACGATTCAAAGATTAATCACACCTGCCATGCAATGCCCCTCAGTACTTAATTTCCCACCCAAGCTACTCACCGTCATTGTTGGTGCTGCTGTAGGACGGCGGTAGTAGCGGCGGCTTCTCGTCCTTCAGTATCACCGGCGACTTGTTGCCAATCTCCGGCTTCTCGTCCAGCTCGTCCTGGAAGATCACCGGGATGCCCTTCGAGCGGAACGATTTCCGCTCTTCGTCGGTACCTTGTGGATTGGACGAGGAGGAGGCGATAGGTTTGAAATTGATATATTCTTTCATTACTCATCAAGATTAGTTCGTTCGGGGGGAGCGGGTGCGCGTGAGTTAGTGCCGACGGGTTGGTGGGGTGTCCATCCGTACTTACCGAGTTCCATCTTGCCGGTCAGCCGGCGCTTGTACAGGACGCAGGCGATGACGGACGCGAACAGCAACATCACCAGGATGATGACCGTCGGCAGGACGAACGTGAGCATGTAGTCGTCCTTCGAGATCGGCTTCGGGGCGGCCTTCTCCGGTTCGCTCGTTGCGTGGTGCGGTGTGTCGAACCCGTGACAGTTGTCCAGCGGCACCAGGCTGACGTTCTGCAAACTGAACTCCTGCCCCAGGATCTCGCGGACCTTCGCGCGGATCGTGCTGTCCTGGTGGAGCAGGATGTTGCGCAGCGCCTCAATCTCTTCCTGCGGGCAGCGCTGATGCTGCCGGTTCAGGGTGGTTTTCTTCGGCTTTTTTGGTGTTTGATGGTAAATCGAGGGAGTGAAGAAATCAAATTGAAATGAGGATGAGTGTGTGTGTGTGAGAGACAGAAAAGGAACGTAAACATAAACAAGATACAAGAACTAAGGTGAAGCAAACGGAACACAAAAGAGAAACGATCTATATCCTAACGGACACAATTAGAAGCTATCTCCGTGCTGTGCGGCATGGGACGAAAAAAACACCAAAACGCAATAAACATTGAAGCAAAGAATGCTTTTCATAAGTGTTCCTCGTTGGCAGTAAAATGGTCTGGATTCAGCGTTCCGCTACGCGCTGTCGGAACGCCGGTTCTAGATCGTGTTTAAGCTCATTAGGATTTGTAGCCGGAGGAGGTTGCCTCGGGAACACGAGGGTCTGTGAGTTTTGTGTGTTGGCGCATGGTTTATGACTCCACCTGATCTGATCTGCTCTCCTCCCGCCTGAGATACCCTGTCGTGAGTGATTGTGCGTTAACAGTCCGGTAACAATTTGGGGTGGAAAACGAGAAACTCGGTACTCGGTTTCGAAGGGTTTGTTTCGCCGGGCTTTAGCCGGGAGGCAAAAGGAACAGGATGAAACACTACTTTCTAATGAAAACGTTTTACATTCTATGCGCGTAGCGCGTTCCCGCCGTGATCAGCCGCGAGAAGGTTCTCCGGTACAAAAGGTCAGGGAGGCGAAAGAAGAAAAGGATATAGGTGGCAGCTTATAGCGACTAATGAGCTCTCAAACGAAGCTCTCCTACACATGCCCTATCACTAGGTGCCCTTGGGTTTTTGTTATACTGCAAGGAACATTCTCATCCCTCAGAAGTAAGAGCGAGTAAGATGAGTAACCGTTCGTGCTGTGGCGTGAAGAGACGTTTTGCTTTCTTGTTTTGCCCCTTGTGGCATTGCGTGTGTTTGCGTGTTTCTTCCAATCACCCCACTTCTTCTTCTGTTGCTGCCGGGCGGGGTAGGTCTATGCGCGAACTTAAACAATTTTATTACACAACACTACAACACGTACCTAAGCTACTACTGAAACGCTCTGCTGTAAATGACTATAAATTGATTTTTTGTTGCTTACAAACTAAACCGCTTCGCTTCGTATTCGTGTTGGCGGAGGACTATCCACGATTATCTCGATTTTACGTTTCGTTCCGTTTCGGTTCGCCGTTCTGGCCCCTCTTTCCCCTCCTCTCACTTCCCTGCATGTGGTGCTACCTGTTTTATCTTCCATTTCACCCCTATCGCCCGCTAGCGTACGTTATTATCCTCATTCGAACGCTACTTGTGTGCTTCACTTCGAGGCTGTCCAAAACCGCACCGCCTGCCTTTCGATTCGATTGGTCGGAGATGCACACGAAAAGTAGGTTGAAAAAAAAACGCGATCGAACCTAACCGCCGTTCGCTTTCGAATCTTTCTGTTAGGCTCCCTATTTTAGTAATTAAAATAATGTGTCGTAATTTAGCATTCCTTTGCGCTACTGCATCCTACGCTAACCTGCCTGGGTCGCACCTTCTCTTCCGGACGTGCTGATTGTTTTTACTTTCATTTTCTTCGGCTTTTTTGGTGTTTGATGGTAAATCGAGGGAGTGAAGAAATCAAATTGAAATGAGGATGAGTGTGTGTGTGAGGCTTCTCGTCCTTCAGTATCACCGGCGACTTGTTGCCAATCTCCGGCTTCTCGTCCAGCTCGTCCTGGAAGATCACCGGGATGCCCTTCGAGCGGAACGATTTCCGCTCTTCGTCGGTACCTTGTGGATTGGACGAGGAGGAGGCGATAGGTTTGAAATTGATATATTCTTTCATTACTCATCAAGATTAGTTCGTTCGGGGGGAGCGGGTGCGCGTGAGTTAGTGCCGACGGGTTGGTGGGGTGTCCATCCGTACTTACCGAGTTCCATCTTGCCGGTCAGCCGGCGCTTGTACAGGACGCAGGCGATGACGGACGCGAACAGCAACATCACCAGGATGATGACCGTCGGCAGGACGAACGTGAGCATGTAGTCGTCCTTCGAGATCGGCTTCGGGGCGGCCTTCTCCGGTTCGCTCGTTGCGTGGTGTGGTGTGTCGAACCCGTGACAGTTGTCCAGCGGCACCAGGCTGACGTTCTGCAAACTGAACTCCTGCCCCAGGATCTCGCGGACCTTCGCGCGGATCGTGCTGTCCTGGTGGAGCAGGATGTTGCGCAGCGCCTCAATCTCTTCCTGCGGGCAGCGCTGATGCTGCCGGTTCAGGGTGGTGTTGAAGAAGGACACCTGCACCTGACCCGTGTGGTGGATCGGTCGAATGTGGTGGATCTTGATGTAGTGCGTCGACGCATCGCCAAACACCTGCGCCAATCGCTCGATAAAGCGTCGCTGCACTTGTGCCGTGCTGAACTGTTCGTGCGTGATGTCAAGAGTCAGCTCAAACAGCACACTGTAATCACGCTTGTGATGCGGATTAACCACCACCACGAGCGCATCGGTCGCCGTCAGGCCTTCGCGATCTTCCGCCATCTGCAAAAGGGGTGGACATAGTTTCGTTAGTTCGATTTAGACCAGCAATAGGAAAAGAGCGTGGAGCTTGAATGCAAGTCAAACACACCAAAAGATACTCCTTACGGCCGATGTCGTTCGTGCGAGGAACACCGTAGAACTCCTGGTTCTTGGAGTCGAATTGCAGCCAATGGTACGGGTCGAGCGCAAGGCGTTCAGTCGTTAGTAGCTTCATCTTCAACTCATTGCCATCCTCGTTATCGAAGAACGTGTCCTGGAATAGCCAGCGTGACGTTAGTGCTGCACAAATAAGCCTTTCTTTCCCACATCATTCACACTTACCACTGGCACTTTGAACACAAGCAGATGGCCCACGGTGGCGTTCACCTGATCGACCTGGTTACGCGTTTGGGGTGCCATGTTTCGTGAGATGCTCTGCGTCGGCTTCGCCTTGGGCAGCGTCGGCTTGGTGCACTGGGCGATCTGTTGGCCCTGCACCGACTTGACCGTGATGTCCTGGTTGAGCGCATCGTTCAACGCTTCCTCCGTCAACAGCGCGACCAGTTCGTCCAGCTTCTCCTCGGGGCAGCGGTCCTTCGGTAGCGTTTCGTTCGTGTATACAAACGTGGCCAAACTCGGGTCCTGAATGCTGTAGCGGATGTCGCGCACGATAATGTTCGTCAGCGTCACGTCGCCCAGCACACCGGAAATGCCGCGTGCCGTCTCGATGTGCCAGTCGACGTTGCTGGCGAACTTTCGGTTGAGCTTCAGCGCCAGGCTGATCTCGTGGTTCAAGCTGCGGTGCGATTTGTGCTGCTGCACCATGATGTCGACCTTTTCCGTCACCGTTAGATTGCCCGAGTCGGTGGCGCGCAGCTTGTACGCCCAACGCGATACGTCCTTTTCAAGGGGTCTGCAAAAAAAAACAAAACATGTGAAGGAATAAGAGAAACAACTGCCGATAACCGTGATCATCCCCAATGACTTA
The DNA here is from genome assembly GCA_002091845.1 of Anopheles cracens. Lineage (NCBI taxonomy): Eukaryota > Metazoa > Arthropoda > Insecta > Diptera > Culicidae > Anopheles > Anopheles cracens. Next base: position 54,392 of record KZ072475.1, read on the forward strand.
CAGGCCATAGATTTCTTTGGTTTCTTCGTTGAACTGTATCCAGGAGTTTGGCTTGAGTGGCTGGTCCCGGCTGTCCAACAGTTCCAGCCGCAGGTGGTTGCCGTCCTCGTTGTCGTAGAAGGTTTCCAGTGGCACCTGGTAGCGGAATACCTTGCCGGCGGGGATCGCTTGCTTCGGAATGCGGTTCCGGATGGTCGGTGCAAGATTGGTCGGTTCATCTAGTTCCGTTGTCAGCACCGTGGACGGTGGGGTGGCCGCCTCTGTTGTCGTGGTCGCCGGGGTGGTGGTGCTGGTCGTCGTAGTCGGTGCTTCGGTTGTCGTAGTGTATGCTACCGTAGTAGAAGCAGTCGTTGTACTAGTTGTGCTGGGCGTTGTAGCCTCCGTTGTCGTGGTGCTTGGAACGGTGGAAGCCTTTCGAAAGGAGGTAAAAGAAGCATTTTAGAAACAAACAAACACGGTAGAAATGGTTACTGTGACAGATAGTTCTTAATCATGCCGGCTCTTGGGGCAGATGCAATAAGAATAGCATATTGTACCTAATTAAGTCAAGTGCCAATAATTGGGTCAATTTGTTATCGCCGTGACAGCAATCTTGTTGTGTGCATTCATGTTAATTCAGATTCAATCTATAATTGTAATCAACTCATTGTTGCGACAAACGCAGTTGCAGATGCAAAGGTAGAGGCTGTACACGAAGCACGCTATAAGCGAATAACGCGGATACGTGAATTTTGCTGACAACTCAGTTCAAATCATCGTCAATTCATATGATAGGAAGGACAAGCAAGCCATTGAATTTCGCTTAACGATGTTTAATTTGGAATGAGAAATATAAGTAAATGATTAGCTACTAGCTTTAAAAAATGTAATATAAAAGTTTCTACCAACAATGTACAATTGTTCGAGGTTCTAACTCTTTGAAGAATAACCGCTTTCAAATATCAGCTACGAGTGCATTTAAAAAGAGAAAATTAGAAATGCTTTAAGCGAAACTATACACAACCAAATGTACAATTTTTACAACAAATGTCGGAGTTCAATTGTAAATCGAAACGATATCATCGTGTGCCGGTGTGCGGTTTGTACCTAAAGTAGCGCAGCATGCATTTCAAATGCATTTTGCAAATTGTTCGTCGAAGAGAAACCAAACAAAAAATTGAAGCACTTTCAACCTTCTCCCTTCTCCACAGAGAACGATCGTGTCGTGTGAGCGTGTGAAAAGTGAAAACTAAAATATGCTGCAGTGCAAAAAGGGTGTTGGAGGCAACGAATGGAAAAACCGAAAAACATATCTACCCCCCCCCCCCCCCCCCCCCCCCCAAATATCAGCTACGAGTGCACAATTAAGACATGGTAAGTCAGAAATGGCTGATGTAGACCAACATTTGTTGTGAATCCAAACAAATGAGATGAAGGCATTTAAATAAAACCGTTTAAAACAAACTTTTAAAGCGTTCAAATCCTTTTATCAATTTAGGAACAACCTCACGGGATTTAATGTTTAAATGTAAGACGTAATTTTAACAATTAATCAAAAAATTTTTCAAAAAGTGTAGACAAATTGTGTAAAGAAAAAGACAAAAAACTATAATATAAAAACTATAAAATAAATCCGTTTTCAGTTCTGCTGTTACCTCAGTCGATGTTGCCGGCGTTCGCTCCGTGCTCGATGGAAGCTGCCGTGGGGCGGCGGGAAGCGTACTTATGGTGGTGATTTCCTGAGCACCACCTTCCTCCTCCTCGTCGTCGTACTCTTCGTCGTAGTTCTCGTACTCCACTTCCTTCTCCGCGTCGGCAGCAGCGTTCTGTTTGGGCGTCGTCAGGATCAGTCCGGATCGTTGCGTGGTTGTTGGCTGCAGCGGCGACACAAGGATTGACGGACGAACGCAGCGGCGGGAACGAAAGAAGACAGATTAGTTTTGGCAAGCCATTCCAAGCGCGTACGAAATGACTAATACGATTGTAGAGAAATTAAATTCGTACCAAAAAGAGTATCAAAATATTGAGATTGTATTAAAGTCTAAAGATCGAAAGTGAAATCGAAAGCATAAATTGATCTAGTTAAAAGGCGTTTGTTTGTTTTGTTTAAAAAGCGTTTGTGCACGGTATTGTTGAGAGAAAATGAAAATGATATGAGAACAGCAATCGGTATGGACATAATGGGGTTTGTTGGCTGGTTGTTTGGTTAAAGGTTAAACGAAGAAATGAAACAGAGAACGAGAAAATAGGAAATTTACACGCAGTATGTACAAATGAATTTACAGCTTCGTATGTTACAACAAAAATCCCCCATTTAAAAAGAGAAAATTAGAAATGCTTTAAGCGAAACTATACACAACCAAATGTACAATTTTTACAACATATGTCGGAGTTCAATTGTAAATCGAAACGATATCTTCGTGTGCCGGTGTGCGGTTTGTACCTAAAGTAGCGCAGCATGCATTTCAAATGCATTTTGCAAATTGTTCGTCGAAGAGAACTCAGTTCAAATCATCGTCAATTCATATGATAGGAAGGACAAGCAAGCCATTGAATTTCGCTTAACGATGTTTAATTTGGAATGAGAAATATAAGTAAATGATTAGCTACTAGCTTTAAAAAATGTAATATAAAAGTTTCTACCAACAATGTACAATTGTTCGAGGTTCTAACTCTTTGAAGAATAACCGCTTTCAAATATCAGCTACGAGTGCACAATTAAGACATGGTAAGTCAGAAATGGCTGATGTAGACCAACATTTGTTGTGAATCCAAACAAATGAGATGAAGGCATTTAAATAAAACCGTTTAAAACAAACTTTTAAAGCGTTCAAATCCTTTTATCAATTTAGGAACAACCTCACGGGATTTAATGTTTAAATGTAAGACGTAATTTTAACAATTAATCAAAAAATTTTTCAAAAAGTGTAGACAAATTGTGTAAAGAAAAAGACAAAAAACTATAATATAAAAACTATAAAATAAATCCGTTTTCAGTTCTGCTGTTACCTCAGTCGATGTTGCCGGCGTTCGCTCCGTGCTCGATGGAAGCTGCCGTGGGGCGGCGGGAAGCGTACTTATGGTGGTGATTTCCTGAGCACCACCTTCCTCCTCCTCGTCGTCGTACTCTTCGTCGTAGTTCTCGTACTCCACTTCCTTCTCCGCGTCGGCAGCAGCGTTCTGTTTGGGCGTCGTCAGGATCAGTCCGGATCGTTGCGTGGTTGTTGGCTGCAGCGGCGACACAAGGGTCAATTTGTTATCGCCGTGACAGCAATCTTGTTGTGTGCATTCATGTTAATTCAGATTCAATCTATAATTGTAATCAATTCATTGTTGCGACAAACGCAGTTGCAGATGCAAAGGTAGAGGCTGTACACGAAGCACGCTATAAGCGAATAACGCGGATACGTGAATTTTGCTGACAACTCAGTTCAAATCATCGTCAATTCATATGATAGGAAGGACAAGCAAGCCATTGAATTTCGCTTAACGATGTTTAATTTGGAATGAGAAATATAAGTAAATGATTAGCTACTAGCTTTAAAAAATGTAATATAAAAGTTTCTACCAACAATGTACAATTGTTCGAGGTTCTAACTCCCCCCCCCCCCCCCCCCACATACAGACACACACACACAAACACAGTCGGTGCTGGTTGGGTTGCGAATCGTTCTGGAGGTTTGTGGTTGCAATTTGCGCTTTGCTGTCTCGACGGCTTTTTGCACCTGGCTGTGGGTTTATTGGTTTGTTCGGGTTTTTTTTCCCTCAAACTAGAACGAATAAATAAAACCCCCCACGTACAACAACAACAGCAACAAAAAAGAAGAAAAAGGCGCGCCTCAACTTGCAGACTAACGGGCTACAAAAATGCGATACGGTGCTTTTATTAAGTGGCGGCTAAGTTTTGAGTTCTTCTTGTGACCCACACGCACACACGTTGCACTTTGCTGTTGTCTCTATTGGGGTTGGGTTGTCATGTGTTTGGTGTGGATAGGCTTTCAATATTTTGGGGCTCTTGAACCAACCCGCATCCCCTCCCACCTCCCATCTCCCACTACCCCTTGTTTGGACACAGCAAGTTGTCGGTATGGTTTGCGGTTTGTTTTTGCTTTCCTCAAAGTACAACAGTACAAACAAATCGGTAAAAGGTGAGAATTTCAAAAATGGAAACTGAAGATATCGCGTGCGGCCACCCGCGTGCACAGGGGGGGACTGTCCCTCCCCCCGGGGGCAGGCAAAAAGGCGGCAAAGGCTAGTGGCTAGCTATATAGTAACTGTGGTGGACATGATTACGGTTTTGGTTTTGCTACCTGGAGCTCTAGG
>KZ072475.1:60747-73102 GCA_002091845.1 Anopheles cracens
GAAAAAGGGGGTGGTGGGGGGTGGGAGGGAGGCAAAGAAAAGTGCGTCGGCGGTGAGGGGGCGCGGGGAAGGTGTTGATGCATACAGAAAACGAAAGCCAAAGAACACAGAACATACAGAGCATCACATCCAGCCAGGACGACAATCGGCGATAAAAGTGGCAAGAGGCTTTTTTTTGTTGGTTTTTCCCAGGCCAATTGTATCCTCGCTGAAGCAGAAGACTTTCACTCTCTAGTGGCTATTTGCAATGCATTCTTTCCTTACACGAATGATATTAGTTACCCTGCTTGAAGTGTGTGTGCGTGCGAATAATAAGGATAAGTGGGGCGAGAGAAAAAAGCCCCAACTTACAAGCGAGCTTTTGCTCGGAGCATGGCTTGCTAGATACTTTGTTTGCTTTCAAACGCATCCGGCAGCATGATGCCAGACAAAACCAAACTGGCTTGTTCGAGACCGTGTTTGTCTGGTTTGTTCGAGACTGTCTGACCGAGCACCCCCCTACGATTGTATGGGTTTGTTTTTGTCTGATGTCTTGTTCGAGAGGTGCCAGAGCGGTGCCTTAGTTGCATATTAGTTGATTCGAACATCGAATATTTTATTCGATTTTAGGAGTTTAATAAAATATATGTTTAACTTTAAAACACGCAAGTAGTTGCTTCTTTTAGCCTGCTAATGGCATGCCAGATATATAAGAATATTATCACAGATGCCTTTGTGGTTTCAAAAAATTGTCAAAAATTATAGTTTTGACCTCAAATTAAACACTGCAACAGCAGGTTTACGTTCACTTCATCCTTGCTCTATGTGTTTGAGTCTTATATGTTGGCATGATTTTGGAACATGTGTTTTTAGAATTTGTGTCCATATTTTGTTTATTCTTGTTCCGACCGAAATTGGCAACAATTTTTTTTTCTTTTTAAGAAATTGAAATATTACATTCTCGTTCAGAAAAAATAAGATAAAATTGAAATGTAATGTTTACCGTTTCAATGGTTTATTATCCTGTCTAAAGTCTTCTTTTTCATTGTTTTTTTAAGTAAAACTGTATTTTTTGACTCATTATTGCCTAGGGTCATTTTGGACTATTTATTGGACATTTATTAGATAATTTGAGCAAAATAAAAATGCAATTTTGATGATATGCGGTACTGTATGAAATGTGACTTGGCATTTTATATGGAAAAATCAATCTTGCATAAGCCAGTGATTATGATTTGATTAGCGAAACAGTTGCTTTACTGCATAACGACTATAAATCTTACCGTCCAATTTTTTTTGACATTTTAAAAAGATTTTTTTAATAAAAGATTTTAAATATAAAACAGTGAAAGTTAGCAAATGTTGCGATAGGCCGAACCAACGAAGGAATTATGCAATCTGCCTTTTTTTTGCCTGGAAAACTTTAATACATTACGATTTGGAATTGAATTTGATTTCGGTGTAGTTCTAAAAATGTCAAAGTTTTCTAATATTTTTTACAACAAATGAGATGATGAGATGATAATGTGATCACTTTAATGGTTCAGTATTATGAAATCTTTCATGAGAATCTTTAACCTGATTTGTAAAAATCAACTCATGTGGATAACATTTTTAATAAAAAATAATCGTTTTTTTTTTCAGTCTGCCACGAGCCTCTGTCGAGATCGGACGTACTTCGATTGAATGCGTTTAATCCCGCGATAAGCGTGCGGCAGATACCATCTCGAGAAACGCCGATCGACGCGTACGTCTAAGCCATGTACATCACATGGGTCAATCGACGGCAGTACAGTGCAGCAATAATGCATTTGGTCGATTCACAAACAACACCCATCCCCCATTGGATGCCCGTGAAAGAATCGAATGATTGCGAATGGTTTGATTCTTGTTGCGCGCTTCGGCACCCGGCGTGCAGCCGGTGTTGCGGGTGCATTGGTGCAAGTGGCGGCGTGTGCACACGAATTGAAAGGCAATTGTTGTTCGAAGTCCGAATGTGCGCTGATGCATGCCGGCGGACCAGCCAGCGACAGCGATGGGGCCGGCCCCCGGTTTTGTTTGTTTGCACTTCATCCATCCGGTTGTGCAACGCCTCAAAAGTGCAGCGAGAAGCATTATTCTGTTTTGATGTTGTTACGGTGCGTATTTTTTCCCCTCGCGCGAAACATCGGAAATGAATCGATAATGGTGTTTTGTCCATTGCGTGGGTAATTTTAAAGGCAGCTATTTTATCAGCTATTTGTGCAGCATGACGCGACGGGGATGGTTTGTTTAAAGTTTAAAGAATTTCGCCCTTTTTATCTGCCAGTGCTGGTGTTGATGCAGCAGTTTTTTTTGTCGTCCCTCCATTGGCTCCGTCGATTACGGTTTAATTTAATTTAATATTTTTTCCTCTGCCGCTCGATTAACGCCATCGCAAAACGGTGTACGCTTTTTTTGCTGTCGCTTCATTTCCGGCAGGGAAAGTGAAAGAAAATAATACAGCCAATCGAAAAAAAGCCGTCGCAATGTTATACATTTTTTTAATAAAAGATTTTAAATATAAAACAGTGAAAGTTAGCAAATGTTGCGATAGGCCGAACCAACGAAGGAATTATGGAATCTGCCTTTTTTTTGCCTGGAAAACTTTAATACATTCCGATTTGGAATTGAATTTGATTTCGGTGTAGTTCTAAAAATGTCAAAGTTTTCTAATATTTTTTTTACAACAAATGCGATGATGAGATGATAATGTGATCACTTTAATGGTTCAGTATTATGAAATCTTTCATGAGAATCTTTAACCTGCTTTGTAAAAATCAACTCGTGTGGATAACATTTTTAATAAAAAATAATCGTTTTTTTCCTCAACCTTTTTACTTCACGTTGAAAGCTGAGGCTACAGAGCCGGTATTTATGTTTGAGTACGGTGCACGCGTGCTAGGAAGCGTTTGAGTGCGTTAAACAAACACGTTCAATTTATTCGTTTCTACTAGCTTCGCGACGTAGAAAAATGAGTTTCTCTGAACACATCCCGTGCCGGACATCGGACAAATGTTTGCTTAATTCCCTGTTACCGTTCATCTATCGGCATACACTGAAATTGGTGCGTTCCCGAAATTGGTGCGAACCGAGCCGTCGTCTGTGGCGGCGTGAAATGCCAGACATGTTCGTCTGGCCGGTTTCGTCTCGAGAAACGCCGATCGACGCGTACGTCTAAACCATGTACATCACATGGGTCAATCGACGGCAGTGCAGTGCAGCAATAATGCATTTGGTCGATTCACAAACAACACCCATCCCCCATTGGATGCCCGTGAAAGAATCGAATGATTGCGAATGGTTTGATTCTTGTTGCGCGCTTCGGCACCCGGCGTGCAGCCGGTGTTGCGGGTGCATTGGTGCAAGTGGCGGCGTGTGCACACGAATTGAAAGGCAATTGTTGTTCGAAGTCCGAATGTGCGCTGATGCATGCCGGCGGACCAGCCAGCGACAGCGATGGGGCCGGCCCCCGGTTTTGTTTGTTTGCACTTCATCTAAAGTGGGCTGTGTCTGTGAGCTTTGGCACGGTCCCAACCAACAGGGACACACCGGGACAGGTGTGACTCTCTACGCGCTTGCAGCAGCAGTGTGAAAATTAGCAGCGGCACTACCCGGGCCCGATCGTGACCGGTGGTCATCGTGGTCGTTTCGCACAATGGTGGCAGGTTGCCAATTAATATTCATTGCCCCTAACGAGATCGGCACGGACGGCACTGATTGACGTGGCGGGCTTTCGACGGACAGCCGCCGCCAGGGACACCAGGCGCCTCCATGTGGACGACGGCCGTAGGCGCCCTGGAATGTTTGGTGAATCTTTTAAGCCGATAGACCACGTTTTTTCGAGATTGCTTTACCGCTGCCCGGATTGGGAGAAGCGCATTTGTGCTTAATCGCGTTATGATTTATGGTGCGATATTTTACTCATCACTTTACTACCCTTGAGCCATTAGCTTTATTTTACAAGAAGACTTAGTTGCATATTAGTTGATTCGAACATCAAATATTTTATTCGATTTTAGGAGTTTAATAAAATATATGTTTAACTTTAAAACACGGAAGTAGTTGCTTCTTCTAGCCTGCTAATGGCATGCCAGATATATAAGAATATTATCACAGATGCCTTTGTGGTTTCAAAAAAATTTCAAAAATTATAGTTTTGACCTCAAATTAAACACTGCAACAGCAGGTTTACGTTCACTTCATCCTTGCTCTATGTGTTTGAGTCTTATATGTTGGCATGATTTTGGAACATTTGTTTTTAGAATTTGTGTCCATATTTTGTTTATTCTTGTTCCGACCGAAATTGGCAACAATATTTTTTTTTCTTTTTAAGAAATTGAAATATTACATTCTCGTTCAGAAAAAATAAGATAAAATTGAAATGGAATGTTTACCGTTTCAATGGTTTATTATCCTGTCTAAAGTCTTCTTTTTCGTTGTTTTTTTTAAGTAAAACTGTATTTTTTGGCTCATTATTGCCTAGGGTCATTTTGGACTATTTATTGGACATTTATTAGATAATTTGAGCAAAATAAAAATGCAATTTTGAACAGCACAGCAAGGGGGAATAATTTTGACAGCTGGCAGAAATGACGCGGCGAGTGAAAGCTAGCGAAGTACGAAGACAAATTTGTTCGAAAAAAGTTTTAAATAAGGATACGAACACATACAGGCATACCGCGCACACGCACACCTACCAAAAGCCAAACGAAAGACAAACAGAACGAGCGTACGTTAAGCGGGCACAGATGAAGAAAAGTTCGGAGAGGCTCGAATTTACGGAAGAACCGTTCCGGTCGTTTCCATCATTAAAGCTGCTGTGGCTTCCATCATTAAAGTGGGCTGTGTCTGTGAGCTTTGGCACGGTCCCAACCAACAGGGACACACCGGGACAGGTGTGACTCTCTACGCGCTTGCAGCAGCAGTGTGAAAATTAGCAGCGGCACTACCCGGGCCCGATCGTGACCGGTGGTCATCGTGGTCGTTTCGCACAATGGTGGCAGGTTGCCAATTAATATTCATTGCCCCTAACGAGATCGGCACGGACGGCACTGATTGACGTGGCGGGCTTTCGACGGACAGCCGCCGCCAGGGACACCAGGCGCCTCCATGTGGACGACGGCCGGCGTGCAAACGACAGCCAACTGGAGGGAAGAAAGCGCAGGACAAAATAATGAAGAGGAAAACTGGGTACTGCACAAACACTCACCACGCATACAGACACGCAAACACACAGACAAGACAAGCAAAGGAAAGAAAAATAGCAAAATATTAACCTTGCGGACCTTGCGGGAAGCATAGAAACATACACACACACACACACAAACAGCATACACAAACACAGCACACACACGCGCTGAGCAGAAAACGCGTCAAGAAAGCGATCAACTGAGGAGCAGCAGCACAGCAAGGGGGAATAATTTTGACAGCTGGCAGAAATGACGCGGCGAGTGAAAGCTAGCGAAGTACGAAGACAAATTAGGGTTATGGAGCGAAAAAGGGGGTGGTGGGGGGTGGGAGGGAGGCAAAGAAAAGTGCGTCGGCGGTGAGGGGGCGCGGGGAAGGTGTTGATGCATACAGAAAACGAAAGCCAAAGAACACAGAACATACAGAGCATCACATCCAGCCAGGACGACAATCGGCGATAAAAGTGGCAAGAGGCTTTTTTTTGTTGGTTTTTCCCAGGCCAATTGTATCCTCGCTGAAGCAGAAGACTTTCACTCTCTAGTGGCTATTTGCAATGCATTCTTTCCTTACACGAATGATATTAGTTACCCTGCTTGAAGTGTGTGTGCGTGCGAATAATAAGGATAAGTGGGGCGAGAGAAAAAAGCCCCAACTTACAAGCGAGCTTTTGCTCGGAGCATGGCTTGCTAGATACTTTGTTTGCTTTCAAACGCATCCGGCAGCATCCTGCCAGCACAGCACATGTGAGGGCGGCACACGACAACGCCGCCGCCAGAAGTGTCACATTAAATCCTGATGAAGTGTTTACCACCCTCCATTACACGGACCCATTAGCGTGGCGTTCGGTGGGGCAAGCGGCGAAAACCGGGAAAGGTCTGTTTTTTTTTGTTACGAGACACCTTACAAGTGAAAAACAACCCCGAGGATGTTAAGTACACCCTTGCGCGAAACCACCCCCACCATCCCGGTGAGAAGTAGTGGTGTTTGTGTGTGGCGGTGGGTGAAAATATTACATCCCATCGCTGTCTTTACCGAGTGGCTCAAGAGCCTCATACATTCATTACGGTGATGTGGCGACCGGTAAATCGGAATCCTTGTTCCCATTTTCATAATTCTATACACACGTGTGCATGTGTGTGTGTATGTATTTTAAAACACACAAAAGACAACATTCGAAGATTCGCTCCCACTGTGGATAATGTTTCGAGGGTGATTAGAGAAGCCGCTCGTCGTTAAAGTAATGGTTTCATCAGGGCGGCAGTTAAGCTTAACGAAAAGCTCGGCAAACATGCCAGCAAACTTTTTCCCCCGAACGAAGCGAAGGTGTCTGTTGGCCTAATCCGGCCGGGCCAGGGCGAAGGGCCTTGTCGCGTCGTCCTGCGATGGTTGGAGCTTAACACTTGAGAATGATTAAACGGTGGAGTGTTTTTGAGTGTGCTACACACAGCCTGTCGCCTGTCTCTGTAGCGGGGTGCCATGAAACTGAAGCAAAGCGCGTGCAAACGACAGCCAACTGGAGGGAAGAAAGCGCAGGACAAAATAATGAAGAGGAAAACTGGGTACTGCACAAACACTCATTGGTGCGTTCCCGAAATTGGTGCGAACCGAGCCGTCGTCTGTGGCGGCGTGAAATGCCAGACATGTTCGTCTGGCCGGTTTCGTCTCGAGAAACGCCGATCGACGCGTACGTCTAAACCATGTACATCACATGGGTCAATCGACGGCAGTGCAGTGCAGCAATAATGCATTTGGTCGATTCACAAACAACACCCATCCCCCATTGGATGCCCGTGAAAGAATCGAATGATTGCGAATGGTTTGATTCTTGTTGCGCGCTTCGGCACCCGGCGTGCAGCCGGTGTTGCGGGTGCATTGGTGCAAGTGGCGGCGTGTGCACACGAATTGAAAGGCAATTGTTGTTCGAAGTCCGAATGTGCGCTGATGCATGCCGGCGGACCAGCCAGCGACAGCGATGGGGCCGGCCCCCGGTTTTGTTTGTTTGCACTTCATCCATCCGGTTGTGCAACGCCTCAAAAGTGCAGCGAGAAGCATTATTCTGTTTTGATGTTGTTACGGTGCGTATTTTTTCCCCTCGCGCGAAACATCGGAAATGAATCGATAATGGTGTTTTGTCCATTGCGTGGGTAATTTTAAAGGCAGCTATTTTATCAGCTATTTGTGCAGCATGACGCGCCGGGGATGGTTTGTTTAAAGTTTAAAGAATTTCGCCCTTTTTATCTGCCAGTGCTGGTGGTGGTGGTGACGAGGGTCGTTGAGATGTCAATTATCGCTGGGGCAGTTGTCGTTGCGATCAGCGCCGGTGAAGTTGCTCCGTTGCTTCCGGTGGACGTTGCGGTTGACGTCGTCGTGGTGGTGGTTGCGCTCATTGTTGTCGACTTCGTATCGCTTCTTGGCGGGGAACTGAAAGACGACACCGTTGGGAGCAGCGTCGGGTGCTGAACGGCGAACGAACGGGACGTGCCAGGTGTGCTGATCGTGGTCGTAGCATCCGATCGGGATGGAGCATCCTCGTCGGCGTCAATCGAGCTGACCACCGGCGTGACATCCGGCTGTGGAGCACTTGTGGTGGCGAACGACTGAGAAACGTGTCCCAGTGTACTCGCGGAGGTTAGGGACGCTTGTGTTGCCGCTTCCCCGGCAAGAGTTTTACCCTTCCGGGCGGTACTAGGAACGATTTTTGAGGTAGTGATAGGAGCGTCGGTCGTCGTCGTTTTCTTAACCGTCACGGGGAGCGACGGTTTCACGGTGGTGGGCTTTTCACTTGTCACCGGTTTGGTGGGCATCACCGGCGTAACTTTCTTCTCAGTCTCTTGCGCCCCTAGCGGCACGAACTTCCCATCGCCGTCCAGCTGCTGCGGCTCGACCGTGCTCATGTCGTAAAACTTTGGCACCCGTGCGACGTCCTCGATCACGTAATCGTCACGGAACACTTCGTCCTGGAGACGCTCAATGACCGGCAGCAACAGTTCCGTTTCCACGATGCGCTCGGAGAGAGAGAGAGAGAGGGTGTAAATTGTGGTTAAAAGAAGTAAAGAAATAAATTATTAATAGAGTTTCAAAAAGAGCGAAAAAGAAAAAAAAACTAAATCAAACGCTGTCGTAGCAGAGCAGCAGACGGCAATGGTTGAAAGTTTCGCCGTCCACACACACACAGACACTGTGTGGTGTGTTTCGTATTTTTGCTACGTCTCGAAAGGAGGTAACGAAAACAGAGGAAGAAACAACTTAAAACCGCGCTCAAAAGATCACCGTTCGTTCGACATTTGAAAACTTCTCCAGTCGCGGGGGCTCACACACACCCACACAAAGAGACCTTTCCCACAGTGACCACCGCGGCCTGTCAAAGGCGGGTGTGTTGATGGCAGTGTTAGCTTACCTTCACCAACGGAACGGAAGCGACAATGTTAGCGGAGCGTGTGTTAGTAGCGGAAGCGGAAGGTGCTGAAGAAACGGTGGACTCCTCGTGGATGGGGGCCGTGGTGGTGGTGACTGAATAGCCATTAAAAATTTAATCACTTAAGCGTGTTCGTGGTATAGCTAATGAAAGCTGTGGGGTTTATCTTTCGCATTGTTCCGACTCGTTTAGTATCTCTTCAGTATCGTAGAAGCAGGTAAATAGTGACGAAGCGGTCCGAAGAGGTGTGAAGCGATAAAAACTGCATCACTAAATGATAAAGCACCTGCAGCATAATAAAAGAATAAATCTTCACAGCGCACCGTAGAAGCAACAGCAGCAGTAAAACAACTTAGCAGCGATAAAAGAATGCACTGCAGTTTTGCATTTTAGTTTAAATAAAAATTAATCAGCAGACACAATGTGATTCCCCGTCGGTTGGATTATGAAATAAAATATATTCCCTGAATGATTCCGTGATTCCCAGAACTGCTTCTGTTCGTGCTAAATTGAGCATCAAAAACCCTTCGGAAAGAAAGACCGGGCAAATTAATTTAAATGAAAGACAAGCTGTACAAAGTTACTGGACGCCACCGGCCGATCCCGATCATCGAAATGGAGCAACGCACTCCGTCGTATCCTGCGATTGGAACGACACGCAGCCGGCAAAGTTTGGAAATCCCAAGAAAATAACGTTTCCATTCTTCAGCGTCACCTTCCCTAACGAGTCGGCTGGACAAGTTTCTCCCGGGGGCGGTGGTAAAGTTTTGTATCATTAGACAGGGCAGACTCTGTTCCGAGAACTACCGGCGATCGGGCTTCCCATTAGCCGCCCGTCCGCCCGCATCCAATCAGTTGGACTCTTAACGACGAACGTGTTTTAAATTTTTGATGATCCACATCCCTAGGAACTGCGCACTTGCACACAAACACACACCCACACGTTGCGTCCCGCAGGGGGACGGCGCGTACGCTAGAAGTAAAAGTTTTCCGCCCCCATTGCACAAACTCGCACCGTCGAGCGAACGACCACAGGATCGAACTCTGACTTATTGATCGATGGGAAGAGAGAGAGATTAAATGTAAATGAGTTAAGAAGGTATCCTCGTTGCGTGAAAGTTGGACCGTGGAGATGGAATTTTAATTTTGCTTACTGATGTCACAATATAATTTTCATTTTTTTTGTAGAGTTCATTTGAAAATAAAATTTAATTGTATTTTAATTCATATGGCTCTATTTGAAATTTATTCCAGTATTGATGTTAATTAAGATTCATTCATCAGAATGTGTAGTTGTTTTAGTGGTTTTTCTACAATCACTTGAATTTGTTTCATCACTGAAAGAAAAATGCCTATTTCTATAGAATCTATACAAGCAAATGATAAAGGCACGCACATACTAACACACACACACACACACAAAAGCACTCGGAATAGAACAATAAGCTACGAAAAGAAGGTTCGCGGTAACAAACACAGCAAACACACAGGCGCACACTCTCAGTGCAATCGGCAAGGGAATGGATAAATGCTAAACACGATAGCCATGTAAGGATTAAGTTCGCTTCCTTAATAAGTAAATCTTCTGCGTAAGGGTCCGCGCCATAATTGATTACGCAGACGGTGGTGGACACTTTGTTATTACGCGCGCCTACTAAAGATGGGTTTCGTGCCAGCGTCTGAAGCGTTCCGTCCGCGCTGCTTAAGATTCGCTACAGACGCTCTGAATCGATAATGGTGTTTTGTCCATTGCGTGGGTAATTTTAAAGGCAGCTATTTTATCAGCTATTTGTGCAGCATGACGCGCCGGGGATGGTTTGTTTAAAGTTTAAAGAATTTCGCCCTTTTTATCTGCCAGTGCTGCTGTTGATGCAGCAGTTTTTTTTGTCGTCCCTCCATTGGCTCCGTCGATTACGGTTTAATTTAATTTAATATTTTTTCTTCTGCCGCTCGATTAACGCCATCGCAAAACGGTGTACGCTTTATTTGCTGTCGCTTCATTTCCGGCAGGGAAAGTGAAAGAAAATAATACAGCCAATCGAAAAAAAGCCGTCGCAATGTTATACATCGCACACCAACATGGTGCATGGTATTCGATGCAGTTGGCGAGCAAAATATTCCTCTCGACTGTTCTCGTACGCACAGACAAAAAAAAACGGAAAAATATTGTTTACCATCCGTGTAATTTTTTCCCCTATAATCGAAAAGTTCCAACAACCACCCAACGGGAGGGTGGATTAATCGGAACCGCGGTCAGTTTGTATTGTTACAGGCAGTCGTAAAACAAACACACGGACACGCGTTCGCACATTTAATTTAAATGTAAATGAGTTAAGAAGGTATCCTCGTTGCGTGAAAGTTGGACCGTGGAGATGGAATTTTAATTTTGCTTACTGATGTCACAATATAATTTTCATTTTTTTTGTAGAGTTCATTTGAAAATAAAATTTAATTGTATTTTAATTCATATGGCTCTATTTGAAATTTATTCCAGTATTGATGTTAATTAAGATTCATTCATCAGAATGTGTAGTTGTTTTAGTGGTTTTTCTACAATCACTTGAATTTGTTTCATCACTGAAAGAAAAATGCCTATTTCTATAGAATCTATACAAGCAAGAACCGTCACGGGGAGCGACGGTTTAACGGTGGTGGGCTTTACACTTGTCACCGGTTTGGTGGGCATCACCGGCGTAACTTTCTTCTCAGTCTCTTGCGCCCCTAGCGGCACGAACTTCCCATCGCCGTCCAGCTGCTGCGGCTCGACCGTGCTCATGTCGTAAAACTTTGGCACCCGTGCGACGTCCTCGATCACGTAATCGTCACGGAACACTTCGTCCTGGAGACGCTCAATGACCGGCAGCAACAGTTCCGTTTCCACGATGCGCTCGATATCGATGAGCTTGTGTTTGGCCTTGCGGGCGAGTAGCGATTCTTCGTCCTTCTTGAGCTGCTCGTTGTTGGCGATCGTTTTGCTGATCGTCGATTCGAGCTGCGAGACGCTCTCGAGCAGATCGGGTGGAGTGACGTTGCGTTCGCCGGGTGATGCTTCCGTCGCGGGCTCCACCGGACGGTCCGGTTGATGCTTCTTCGCCGAACGTTCCTTCACCTGATCGTACAGCCCGTGGCTGTGCTTTCGTTTGACGGGAGTGGTTTGGGTGGTGGCGGTGGCGACGGTGGAGGAGGCTACTGTCACCGACATCTGCTTCCGGTGCTCCATCACCCCACCACGGCCATGATGCTGCGCCAAGCTTCCACTGGCCGCTGATGCATGCTGTTGCTGATGATGGTGATGCTTTTCCACCGTACGGTCGTCATTGTTAGTATGCTTGTTAGTGGTGTGGGTCGGTGAACTGTGCGCACTCTTAGTGCTGTACTGCTTTAGTGCGAAGCATCGACATGAAATTGCCAAAATTTGGAACATGGTTTGAGATGGATTGTACACAGAAGCAAACGCGCACACATTGAAACGATACATCATTACGCGAAAGGAAACGCGTTCGATTCGGCACGAACCACGAAAGAGCAGACATCGATAAGAAGTGACACGGGAAGGCACGGATAGATGATAGATTGGGGATGAAACGGAGACAGAGAGATGAGGACGAAATAAAGAGAGCGTAGAGAGAATACAATCGGCCAAGCGTTTCGATTCGATATGTACAAAGGATACGGAGAGGAGAAAGAAGAATGGAAGAAACGGACGAACACACACAACAACGAAAGACTCACGCTTTCATACCGCAACACTCA
>KZ072475.1:73112-83594 GCA_002091845.1 Anopheles cracens
GCGTTTAAAAGCGCCCGTAAACATTAAAGCGCTGGCCAGGACGCAAATGAATCACAAGGTGGAAACAACAAGGTGACCAATGGTGTGTGAAAAGCTCGGTGAAACGTTTCGCTGTACTGTACAGGAGGCGAACACGCACACGTCCAGCGACGAACGCCGGAGGGCGCAAGACAGGGACGCGGTGAAGTGGGAATTCGATTTTTTTAAGGCAACACTGCTGTGCTGTGCGATACAAAGAAATAGAGATATATAGAAAGACAAAGAGAGGGAGTGAGATAGATGGAGCGGAATAGAGCGCGAAGGAGCTGGCAGGGCGTCGGTGAGCTAGTTTGTATGGAAATTAATTCAAGTTGTGCGCAAGTGAACACTATAAGGAGGACGTGAGCGCGTTGAAGGAATTGGATGGGATCAAAATAATAAAATATATGTTTTCTCCAGCACGCCCGATGCGTAACCGATGCAACAGATACGAAAAGTAGGTGTTTTGTGGGGAAGCTTTCAGGCACTAGTTTCAGTTCGTGGAGAAGCCAGTCCGTTTCCGTTTCCAACGCGTGGTGGAGCGGACAGGAGGGAACGGTTTTGTGCTGCCATCGTCACGCAGTGAGCGCAGTTGATTTGCCATTAACAGTAATGGATCCTGTCAGGGTGCTTTGTGCGGGCTGTGTGATAAACTCGCAGCAAACAAAGAACGCAATAAATGAAAGGCACTGGGCGCCTCCATGGGCGAGCAAAAGCAGAGGGTCGTAATTAATTTCATCTTTTCTTCGCCGGTGTACAACAACCAAACGAACAGTTTTACGTTTGTTTTACTTCGCGAATTGCACGATTAGTGCGTTCGATAGTTAGCAAACCGACACCTCGGTGGTTGTTTTCTCCCTCGTACCAGCTGGTGCGAGTGTAAATGTCATTTTTATACGCCACTGCTGCTGACTCGCAAAAAGCTATAGTTCATCGAGGAGAAAAAAAAACGAGGCACTCTGGATACGGTGCGAGCTTTCGTCGTTTTCGTTTCGTCGCTCTACATTCACCCGCTGGTATCGATTTACCTAGCGGGCGGAAGTACATTTCCGCGCGGGCTGCTTCGCTGGGTGATAGCGCTTTTCCGGAGCGGGTTTTATATTAAACGATCACGTCCGGGTGGAATTAGGACAGGTGAAGGTTTGTTGAAAGTTGCGAACGGAGGTGCAAAGGTTAACCTATTTTTTAGAAGCTATTTTAGCCTCAAATGCTTTATTTTTGTAAAATACGAACTTTTGATTTTTATCTGTGAGAATTTATATAGATAAGTATGTCATGTCCGTGAGGATTTATCTAGTGTAAAGTGTTGATATGTACAAGAAAGCAAACCACTATTCCATCATAAACTGTTCTTTGCAGCCAGTATATTCATGCAGAAAAGTGTTTCTTTACGGTATATTAACTTTGAATACTCCATAAATCTTCTGTTATGCATCAAACAACCTAAAAAAACAGAACCACTCATAATCATAATCATAACAGCGATGGTGAATAGAATATGGTTGCGGTTGTCATTTCGAAAATGGTTCAATTTATGACGGACACATTGTCTTCTTCGCGGCACTCTGATAAATGACAGCCGGACCATTCGCACCAGTTGCGTTCTAATATCTGACATTTTCGGGCTGGTGAAAAGACAAAAAAAAACGCCCAAAAAGGAACGCAGCTCCTCGTATGACAAAAGGACACACCTGAGCCGTATCTATCGTCTCCCGATGATTTCGATGAAAAATAGCAAAATGGCAAAGAAAAGACAACAATCACGTCGTAAATGCCAGCACGACGACGATGGTGGCTGAACCGTTTCAAACCGGACCGGAAAACGGGATGACACAAAAGGACCTCACAATGGACGCGCACGGGCCGTTAGCGTTTGCCGAGGCAAGAAGAAATGTTATAAAGTGGTTGATTGTTTGGCTCGCCGGATTCTTTTTTGTTGTTGCTAGAGCTGGCATTAGCGGACCGTTTAAGCAGCCTGAAAGAGCGGTGATCGGTGGGAAGTAGGGAAGTGTGGAAGGTATGAGAAAAAGCTTCGGGAGAAAACTTAGCTACGTAACACGCAACCGTACCAAACAATAAAGAAAACTGAAGAGTAAAATAAAACGCCAAAAAGGAACTCATTGCTAGAGAATGGTTGGAGCTGGTTCGCTTCTACTCCACGCCAGTCCAGTATCCACCCAAACTTGGTGGGAAGTTTGTATGTTAATGGACCGTTAATGGTTTACATGTATCGACTAGGAAACTGATTTCCACTGTTCGGTATCATTGAAATCAATGTTTGACATCGCTGCAAACTAAATCCATTCCTAAATCCATTTAACTGAGAATGGCAGAAAAAGCGAACCAGCTTCCATTTCAAACAAACTTTAACTCATCTATAAAAACAAACGTTAAATAATGATACAGGTGTTATGAAACGTGTACAGAAAGTAGATACCTCGTAAATAATGGAAATCACTATGAATGAAAGCTTGCCGCGTGACAAAACAATCCATGTAACAGAACGAAACACAAACACAACATGAAGGGTGCACGAGAAGAAATCATCCCAAACGCTGTTGCAGACCTCTAGCGTACCGCGTTCGCACGATACGTTATGCAAACCGTGTTCCTCCAGCGGGGAGTGTGTAACGAGGTTAGGTAGCTATGTGGGCTTTTTACGTGTGTTAGTAACAACTAGTATGTAACTGCAGGCACTATGTACGAAAGGAGTTTTAAATATTCACAATAAATGTATGTTTTCGCATGTATATCCGAGCTGTTAACTTCCAAACCAAACTGTTTGTTAGTATGCATTTGTTTCCACCTTTTAAGGCAACACTGCTGTGCTGTGCGATACAAAGAAATAGAGATATATAGAAAGACAAAGAGAGGGAGTGAGATAGATGGAGCGGAATAGAGCGCGAAGGAGCTGGCAGGGCGTCGGTGAGCTAGTTTGTATGGAAATTAAATCAAGTTGTGCGCAAGTGAACACTATAAGGAGGACGTGAGCGCGTTGAAGGAATTGGATGGGATAAAAATAATAAAATATATGTTTTCTCCAGCACGCCCGATGCGTAACCGATGCAACAGATACGAAAAGTGGGTGTTTTGTGGGGAAGCTTTCAGGCACTAGTTTCAGTTCGTGGAGAAGCCAGTCCGTTTCCGTTTCCAACGCGTGGTGGAGCGGACAGGAGGGAACGGTTTTGTGCTGCCATCGTCACGCAGTGAGCGCAGTTGATTTGCCATTAACAGTAATGGATCCTGTCAGGGTGCTTTGTGCGGGCTGTGTGATAAACTCGCAGCAAACAAAGAACGCAATAAATGAAAGGCACTGGGCGCCTCCATGGGCGAGCAAAAGCAGAGGGTCGTAATTAATTTCATCTTTTCTTCGCCGGTGTACAACAACCAAACGAACAGTTTTACGTTTGTTTTACTTCGCGAATTGCACGATTAGTGCGTTCGATAGTTAGCAAACCGACACCTCGGTGGTTGTTTTCTCCCTCGTACCAGCTGGTGCGAGTGTAAATGTCATTTTTATACGCCACTGCTGCTGACTCGCAAAAAGCTATAGTTCATCGAGGAGAAAAAAAAACGAGGCACTCTGGATACGGTGCGAGCTTTCGTCGTTTTCGTTTCGTCGCTCTACATTCACCCGCTGGTATCGATTTACCTAGCGGGCGGAAGTACATTTCCGCGCGGGCTGCTTCGCTGGGTGATAGCGCTTTTCCGGAGCGGGTTTTATATTAAACGATCACGTCCGGGTGGAATTAGGACAGGTGAAGGTTTGTTGAAAGTTGCGAACGGAGGTGCAAAGGTTAACCTATTTTTTAGAAGCTATTTTAGCCTCAAATGCTTTATTTTTGTAAAATACGAACTTTTGATTTTTATCTGTGAGAATTTATATAGATAAGTATGTCATGTCCGTGAGGATTTATCTAGTGTAAAGTGTTGATATGTACAAGAAAGCAAACCACTATTCCATCATAAACTGTTCTTTGCAGCCAGTATATTCATGCAGAAAAGTGTTTCTTTACGGTATATTAACTTTGAATACTCCATAAATCTTCTGTTATGCATCAAACAACCTAAAAAAACAGAACCACTCATAATCATAATCATAACAGCGATGGTGAATAGAATATGGTTGCGGTTGTCATTTCGAAAATGGTTCAATTTATGACGGACACATTGTCTTCTTCGCGGCACTCTGATAAATGACAGCCGGACCATTCGCACCAGTTGCGTTCTAATATCTGACATTTTCGGGCTGGTGAAAAGACAAAAAAAAACGCCCAAAAAGGAACGCAGCTCCTCGTATGACAAAAGGACACACCTGAGCCGTATCTATCGTCTCCCGATGATTTCGATGAAAAATAGCAAAATGGCAAAGAAAAGACAACAATCACGTCGTAAATGCCAGCACGACGACGATGGTGGCTGAACCGTTTCAAACCGGACCGGAAAACGGGATGACACAAAAGGACCTCACAATGGACGCGCACGGGCCGTTAGCGTTTGCCGAGGCAAGAAGAAATGTTATAAAGTGGTTGATTGTTTGGCTCGCCGGATTCTTTTTTGTTGTTGCTAGAGCTGGCATTAGCGGACCGTTTAAGCAGCCTGAAAGAGCGGTGATCGGTGGGAAGTAGGGAAGTGTGGAAGGTATGAGAAAAAGCTTCGGGAGAAAACTTAGCTACGTAACACGCAACCGTACCAAACAATAAAGAAAACTGAAGAGTAAAATAAAACGCCAAAAAGGAACTCATTGCTAGAGAATGGTTGGAGCTGGTTCGCTTCTACTCCACGCCAGTCCAGTATCCACCCAAACTTGGTGGGAAGTTTGTATGTTAATGAACCGTTAATGGTTTACATGTATCGACTAGGAAACTGATTTTCACTGTTCGGTATCATTGAAATCAATGTTTGACATCGCTGCAAACTAAATCCATTCCAACAAAATATCCATTTAACTGAGAATGGCAGAAAAAGCGAACCAGCTTGCATTGCAAACAAACTTTAACTCATCTATAGAAACAAACGTTAAATAATGATACAGGTGTTATGAAACGTGTACAGAAAGTAGATACCTCGTAAATAATGGAAATCACTATGAATGAAAGCTTGCCGCGTGACAAAACAATCCATGTAACAGAACGAAACACAAACACAACATGAAGGGTGCACGAGAAGAAATCATCCCAAACGCTGTTGCAGACCTCTAGCGTACCGCGTTCGCACGATACGTTATGCAAACCGTGTTCCTCCAGCGGGGAGTGTGTAACGAGGTTAGGTAGCTTTGTGGGCTTTTTACGTGTGTTAGTAACAACTAGTATGTAACTGCAGGCACTATGTACGAAAGGAGTTTTAAATATTCACAATAAATGTATGTTTTCGCATGTATATCCGAGCTGTTAACTTCCAAACCAAACTGTTTGTTAGTATGCATTTGTTTCCACCATTAGCAGTGATGGAATTGTTTCCTATCGCACTATAGGAGCTAGGGGGAAACTGGTGAGTGATAGAAACACGAGCAAACTCTACTGCAAACTAGCGCTAATCAGTGGACCGGACAGGAGGGAGCTACGGTCCCGACAAACGAGGTTGTGGAATAGCCTTGGAGCGTTGGTGGAGACGCAGTTATCGGTGCAGCTTTATACAGGGAGTTTGAACGGGGCCAGTTCCAAAAACAAAACCAAGAGCAAACGGATGGGTGTTGGAAAGATATGAAGTACGGAACGGTACGGGGCAAAAGTAATCGTGCGTTCGCGAACAGAATGTTGTTTTTAGCAGCCGCGCGGCGGTAATGGACTCAATTAAAAGCGTAATTGCAGGACGCCGGAATCGTGACGCTGCGGGTTTCAAACCGGACCGGAAAACGGGATGACACAAAAGGACCTCACAATGGACGCGCACGGGCCGTTAGCGTTTGCCGAGGCAAGAAGAAATGTTATAAAGTGGTTGATTGTTTGGCTCGCCGGATTCTTTTTTGTTGTTGCTAGAGCTGGCATTAGCGGACCGTTTAAGCAGCCTGAAAGAGCGGTGATCGGTGGGAAGTAGGGAAGTGTGGAAGGTATGAGAAAAAGCTTCGGGAGAAAACTTAGCTACGTAACACGCAACCGTACCAAACAATAAAGAAAACTGAAGAGTAAAATAAAACGCCAAAAAGGAACTCATTGCTAGAGAATGGTTGGAGCTGGTTCGCTTCTACTCCACGCCAGTCCAGTATCCACCCAAACTTGGTGGGAAGTTTGTATGTTAATGGACCGTTAATGGTTTACATGTATCGACTAGGAAACTGATTTCCACTGTTCGGTATCATTGAAATCAATGTTTGACATCGCTGCAAACTAAATCCATTCCTAAATCCATTTAACTGAGAATGGCAGAAAAAGCGAACCAGCTTCCATTTCAAACAAACTTTAACTCATCTATAAAAACAAACGTTAAATAATGATACAGGTGTTATGAAACGTGTACAGAAAGTAGATACCTCGTAAATAATGGAAATCACTATGAATGAAAGCTTGCCGCGTGACAAAACAATCCATGTAACAGAACGAAACACAAACACAACATGAAGGGTGCACGAGAAGAAATCATCCCAAACGCTGTTGCAGACCTCTAGCGTACCGCGTTCGCACGATACGTTATGCAAACCGTGTTCCTCCAGCGGGGAGTGTGTAACGAGGTTAGGTAGCTATGTGGGCTTTTTACGTGTGTTAGTAACAACTAGTATGTAACTGCAGGCACTATGTACGAAAGGAGTTTTAAATATTCACAATAAATGTATGTTTTCGCATGTATATCCGAGCTGTTAACTTCCAAACCAAACTGTTTGTTAGTATGCATTTGTTTCCACCATTAGCAGTGATGGAATTGTTTCCTATCGCACTATAGGAGCTAGGGGGAAACTGGTGAGTGATAGAAACACGAGCAAACTCTACTGCAAACTAGCGCTAATCAGTGGACCGGACAGGAGGGAGCTACGGTCCCGACAAACGAGGTTGTGGAATAGCCTTGGAGCGTTGGTGGAGACGCAGTTATCGGTGCAGCTTTATACAGGGAGTTTGAACGGGGCCAGTTCCAAAAACAAAACCAAGAGCAAACGGATGGGTGTTGGAAAGATATGAAGTACGGAACGGTACGGGGCAAAAGTAATCGTGCGTTCGCGAACAGAATGTTGTTTTTAGCAGCCGCGCGGCGGTAATGGACTCAATTAAAAGCGTAATTGCAGGACGCCGGAATCGTGACGCTGCGGAACCATGATCCGAACGGGGGAAGAACAAGGGGGAGAGTGAGAAAACCCGGAAAATCGGGGTCGGAAAGTTATTCCTACGGCACTTCGCGGTGGTGCGATCGGGAAAATTTATCAATTTATTTGCAGCGAACGTTGGTCGGCGCGATAGTCGCAAGGAATGGAGGGATGGAGCGGAGATTGTTTTGAGATGGGTGAGATGGTCGGAATGAAAGCTGCTCTATGGCGATCCCCGGATACGGTTAGCAGAACGTTAGTTTGCTCAATCACCGGCAAATGCTACGTTGCGCGGTGAATTTTGATCATCACTAATGGTAGAATTTTTCTAAGCACCCGAGCTACATGGCAGGAGAAATGACGAGACACGAATATTCTAGCACCGTTTAGTGCACCGGATAGGAACCATTTCCACAGGAAAGAGAGAAAGAGAGAGATAGAGGGGGAAAAGAGCGGATAGTTGTTAGAGTAGAGCGGAGACAGACAGAGAGTTAGAGAAAGGTGAGCAACGGTTTCGGTGAAGCATTGTAATCGAGTGGTGGATACATTTTGGAACGGGGGTTTCATCGTCATTAGTGCGGTATTACAGCTCTGGTTCGAAATACGCAACGAATGGCATTGGACGAACTTACCTCGCTGGAACCGTGATGGTGGCGGTGAGCGTGAGGAACTTCCGTTGTTTCTCTGCAAATAGTAAAACCGAATTATTAGTGTTCGTTTCTCTTGGCAAACAATAAGGCTTATCATAATTCTATCGAGAGTGGAATTGGAATTGGATTTTGCGTAACTTTTGATTTGAATGGTTAGACCTTGCTCAATTGCCAGTTCATCTGATTGAAAACATAGTAGTAAAAAGACTAGGGAGTTTCTACTATTATGCATATTTTTTAAAATTTCAAGTAGAAAACTTAATCGAAGACCGTCTTGATAATGCTCGAAATCCGCTTCATGGAGATAAATATTTACAATCGATATTTGCAATGAATATCCTGCATGTTATTAAGGATTAGAGACCAATATAAATCTGCAACTAACCTTAACGACAAAGGCCAGGGCCGAAAATGTTTTTTTTCAGATTATATGTTAGGAAACAATTGTCAATACGGCTACGACCGTAGAATAATAATAAATAAATAAATATGTTAGGAAACCTTTCTCAGTAATTTGGAATTAGCTACTTATTTTTTAAATTAGCACTTTATATATATTCACATTTTTGGATGATATTTTCATTTTCAAATAAGGATATACCGTGTAGATTATTACATTAAATTGTAGAATTGTAGATTATGTAACATTAAATTAAAAATTAAGATTTATGTATCCACATTTTGTTGAATAGAAGCCAATAAGCCAAAGCCAATAAGGTTTGAATTTATATACTGAAGTCTCACGCCAATAAGCCAAAGCCAATAAGGTTTGAATTTATATACTGAAGTCTCACAGTTATGGATATGAGGACAACTAAGACAAAATCACATACTACTATTGGAGCTGTTCCATGGTATCACCATATGCTTAAAACTACGTAATCTGTGGTCCCAAATGAAGAATAAGTAAAATTGCAACCAAATCTGACATTCTCATTCAGTTGTTAATTGGACAAAGTATGAACAAGAGCGTTGAGGAAAGTATTTCATTGTACTACAGATCACAGCAGTAATAATAAAGCTTTTAGCAACGGTAGATGCTTACCCTTCATCATCGTCTGAAGCTTCTTCATCGTCGTAGTCGTAGTTATAGTCATCCTCTTCTACATCGCGCTTGGCCCTAGCCGCCATCCTGTTACCGGCAGCGGCCTGATCCTTCCAGATGATCCACCAACCAAAGTCCATTCCGGTGATGTCGCGCAGGTCGGCCAGCTGTGCGTTCAGATTTCGGACCGTTTCCTTCGCACTCGTTGACATCTTCTCTCCGCATCCAACCTAGAGAACGCAGGGGTCGTTAAGACGATGTGTGTGTAGGGAGGGGAAGATTGCGACGGAATTTAGCGCATGCTAGAAGATTCTCTCGCTGCGGAGCGTTCAGCTTACCGGAAATCCAATCCATCCCAACGATTTACCCGTCCGCGGGGGTTTCTTGCCGTGCTGCAGGGCCTTCTCCATCATCTTGTGCAGGTCGTCGCTTTTTGCATCTTGCACAATGAAAGATTCCTGGTGGTGAACACGCGCGGAGAAAAGGGGACAAATGCATTAGGCGAATTGCTACTAGATAAGACGCCACTTCTTTGTGCTGCGCTGTCAGGCGAACAATCGATGCAATAACATAATGTCTTGCTTATAGACTATCGCGGGTGGTCGTACCAGCAATCAGGGCATTAATTTGCTGGTGCTGAGTAACTATAGTAAACGAAGGTGCGGCTGTTACGGGACGGTTGGAAGGATGCGACCCTATGACAAGTACGCTAATAATTCAACTTCATTTTGAACGTTACAAAGAAAGGGTGTGGCACCGTTCACGCAGTAGGTAGAAAGTAAACCGAATTACATTCCATCTCCCGACCGGGCGATGGGCCATCTTATGGCGTGGGTTTGGCCCTGGTGCCTTACGGCACATGCAGCCATGCAAGATTGCTCGTCCAATGCTGGCATCTAGGCCAGTGGGGAGGGAGCGTTCTGAGCGTGCTGAGCTCAATCAAGCAGAAGACAAACACATCGGAGAAGCACGACATCGGATTCGCATCAAATGAGATCGGGTCGGTGTTTAATCGCTCAAGCGGAACCTCGCGCTTGCTAACCACGCCCGGACGAGGGCGGACAAAGAAAGTGCTGTCGTTTCGCTGACTGTGCGTGGCGTTTTATGACACTCGGTGCCATTTATGCACGAAGGAAAGGATGGCGATTGCTTAACGGCGATGGTGTGAACGCATTACGGCGAGTAATTATCCGTATTACAGCGTGGAGTTAATGGTTGTGTCGGTAAACGATTCGCAAAGCAGCGATAATAATGTTCACGGCTTATCGCAGTGTTGGAAGATTTTATTAATTAAACTGTACGGTATGGGACGATGAGTTTTATTCTGTTCGATTCATTCGGTGACGTCTATTGCAAGCGATCGAATGGGCCATAGTACAGAACGAGTCAAATCGTATTACTAATTTTCGTTTACATACACATGGTTTGGATTATAAAAAGTAAAGCAAATGGATACTTTGGGAGGCGAAGATTCTTTCGGCAATGGTGGACTGTTTGTGGGAGTCAATTATTATTCATATTTTGGGAGATTCTCTCTC
>KZ072475.1:83604-101714 GCA_002091845.1 Anopheles cracens
GAGATTTGGGAGATTCTATTCTGTTTTCGACCTTTCTCGGGAGTTATGGCCACTTTTTCTGACTCCTTCCTGAGTTGAGTTTTGAGTCCAGGGTGATTGAAAGTCATATTTATAATCGAAGTTATCATCCAACATGCGTTAGAAGGTAGAACCACACGATGTTGCATGAACCTATCAACATCATGAAGACAACATCGAACATTCGCTGAGCAAGCTTTATCCAGTAGGTATATAAAAACGAAATAAACGAAATGAAACAATAAAATCTTTGAGTTGGATTTTTATATCCAACAGAGATACTTCAGATGTCGACTGCAACCATGCGTCGCGGTGACGATCGTGTACATGCGCACATTGAACAGTCTAACGCGTACATTAGACAGAAGAGAAAACTTTCGGCCTGTTCAACAAAAAAGCCTTCTAAAATGTTCAATCTAAAACACACACGACCCTATCCACTGCATTCCAAAACGGCATGTAATCTCTGCACAATCAATTATGCAAATACTCTAGCATGTGCAAATTAATTACCATTCACGATACATCAAAGGACATCCATAACGAGTCGGAGATATCCTGCTACTCGCACGGTTGGGATACAAAAGCCTCCTGGTGCAAGTATGTCAAACCGCACCGGGTGCACAGAATGCAGCTATTTGTAATTTACGGTGCCGCACACGAGGGACGAGCGAACGGGTCACCCTAATGGCTTACATTCAATCTCGTTCGCTCCACCTGGAACGCGTGCCCGGCTGGTTTATCATCATTGCGGTGTCCGGTCTGGGTTTCCGTTACGACACGGTTCACACAGTGCACATCCCAAACCCGGAGACAGTAACGACATCATTTGGCAGTAATGGGCTATTGCATCGAAAAGGAAGGCCTGTTAGCTAGATTGATGTACGGATTGCGCCTCCGATTTCCAGCCCCGTTACCGGGAGGAATCGATACAAAATTCGGTTGGATTGGTTCCAAGAAAACGGGAAAAACGATGCGCCTAAACTGGCTAAATGGAACGATTTCGAGAATGCTAATGGGTCATAAGTCTACCGGGGGGCGATTAAACGTGCAGCACAGGGACAGTAGCCAATAAGTGCTCCGTAATAAGATTATGCATCTTGATAAATGAACGATTTCCATTAAATCGGCGATAATGCATTTGGGCTATTACTACAGACGCGCTAACGAGCCACAGAAGAGGGGTCCGGTTCGAAGTGATTTAAATTTTAATCGCACCAAATATCCAACGTCTTTTTTCCCACGATACTTTTTTCCGTTCGGGCCCTAATCGTCGTTCGTTAAATTCCATCAAAATCCACCGACTTACCTCTGGTACTAGGAAATATTCGGCCAGCTTACTGATTGTGCGTTGCTTCAGGCTCGCCTGGACATGCTTCCAGCTCTTGGACCGTAGAATCAGAGAAAGCTGGATCGTGCCCTCCGTCGGCAGACAGCGTATGCCGGCCTGTGTGCGAACGGGGACAGAAGAAGCGAAACGCGTTTTAGTCGTGGCCCCGAAACATCCAGTTAATTGATGAACTCGGCTCCCGGCTCGGGAGTGATAAATAAAGCCGTGGCTTTTGGGCATGTGCGTGTAGAACAACAAAATTAAATCCCTGCCAGGCCATCGATCAATCTTCACAACTCCCCGGAGCGTGTCGCTAGAATTTTTGTACACCGGGCGCTCGGGAGGATCGAGCTGGGTAGGCCCTGTGTTGACGCCAGCGTAGTGATGGTGAGTGAGTGATGGCGCCATGTGTTTCGGGCGTTTACGGTACACCAGAGATATAGAAAGCTGGATCGTGCCCTCCGTCGGCAGACAGCGTACGCCGGCCTGTGTGCGAACGGAGACAGAAGAAGCGAAACGCGTTTTAGTCGCGGCCCCGAAACATCCAGTTAATTGATGAACTCGGCTCCCGGCTCGGGAGTGAGAAATAAAGCCGTGGCTTTTGGGCATGTGCGTGTAGAACAACAAAATTAAATCCCTGCCAGGCCATCGATCAATCTTCACAACTCCCCGGAGCGTGTCGCTAGAATTTTTGTACACCGGGCGCTCGGGAGGATCGATGGAGCTGGGTACGCCCTGTGTTGACGCCAGCGTAGTGATGGTGAGTGAGTGATGGCGCCATGTGTTTCGGGCGTTTACGGTACACCAGAGATATCAGATATCAGAAGCTCATTAGGGTGTTCTTTACAAAATGTTCTAATAATTGCAAACAGTGTTTGCTACTGAATTTCGCCCAATTGCGGCACGTATATGGTTATTTGTAATACATTATTATTTATCAAACTCGATAAAAAGTAAAATTTTCTAGTATAATAAAATTCGTGAAAATAACATTTTTAGAACGGAACATTACATATTTAGTAACAACCAAACATTACAGTGATAGGCCATCGTATCTTTATAAAATAATTAGTTATCAGCGTTGCCTATTTAAGCTCTTAACGACTTAATGAACGCTTTTAGACTTACCTTCGGATGGTTTAATTTCGCTAGGCTATCTACTTTCAACGGTTCCGCTGCTATCGGCTGCAAGGCGACACGGACACGGACGATGCGCGATGGACGTGATAAGCGAAGCATGCAAAGAAAATGAAAACAAATAAAATCATTTAGCTTACCAGAGCTGAACACCGTCCACGATGTGATTAGTTCGGCTAGGGATGGCTCATTTTATTACAAGGTGTAAAATCGGTACAGGTCGCGAGCGGTGGAACGCGAGCAGGTTACCGGAGATAATGAGCGAAAATTGATAAAGAAAATGGTGGAAGGAGAAGGCGTCGGGCACTGAGGCGCAAAACTTTACCATTGAGGCAAGAAAAACATGCAAGACATGTAAGAACGAACCCAGAGAGAGGTAGGTTGCCATATTGAAAACTGACTCTGCTCGAAGTAAAACAAACCCCGAAAAGGGTTACCTGTGAGGGAGTACAACTTTGACAGGAGTTCGGTGCACAAAGCATAATAAACTTCGCAAAAGAAAATCAACTTAAGAAAGTGATTCAAGCTCACACATGCGTCCACGGTATGAGTGGGTTGGATATTGATGAAAGTGTTATAAGAATTATGCATCCGACATTAGCGAGTTTTGTTTACGAATATTTTTTTCCAAAAACTTTCTAGCTAATCTTGAGCAGGAACTAAGTCGTTAAATGTTGCTTCCGTGCTTACCTCAACGTCATCGTTCGTCTCCGGCACGAAGTCGAAATCTTCTCCGAGGGTAATACTGGTGCATAGTAAAAATATGATACAAAACGTTTCCTGATATCGTAAATTCATCGTAGTAGCGGGTTTGGTAGTCTTGTTTGTGCCTCGTGCAAGAATGGTTCCCACTAGAAAGCGCTCGTGGGCATTAGGTGAAGATGGTGAGCTAGCTAACGTCTGCTATACTGCTCCGCCGTGACGACTTCGTTGTGTGTTGCTTTCGTTGTGGATAATGTGGTGCACGGAATCCTCCACGGGAGTCGATACTTCCTTTACGATCACTTCCGAATCACCTTTTCAGGTGTGCCTAGCGAAGATCTCGACTCGACTCGACAGGGGAAGCAGGGAGGACTAATCTATCACTCCCCAAGTTGCGTCGACGAAGTACTCTCGTCAATCCATCCAACAGTGATTGATGGTCGGTGCTGGTGCGGAGTTACTCCTTAAGCGAGACCGCCAGATCTCTTGTTCATGTCACGCCACCCGTCTTGGTTGATGCTAAACACGATGTTCGTCTGGTAGATCACGTGCGAGCATTGGTTTTCACCGGGTCTTTACGTCTATCATATGGATCCGAACAGGTTCTTCTTCGCAGCGTCGATCGTTCTCCTTGATATGTTGATTTGAGTTAAGTAATCCTCCGGGAACGGCCCGGCTGCAGTGTCTTTAATACCGCCAGGAACGATGTATTTCACCCGGAAGACAAAAGAGATCGTGGTGAATAGCTGAAACGAATAGACAAAAGAGAAAGTATTAGGAACATTAGTCAATTTCTTGAGAATTTATCACTACGATCGAAAGACGGGTGATGCTGATGGGTCGTCATTACATTCATAAAAGCGCTTAATCTGGTCACCGACCGTTGCTTGACCCTGTTCTCTTGTCGATTGATTCATTGCGTGCGAGTTGAAACGGCGGCGTGTGGAGGTTTGTTAGAACAATTTGATAGCCGTTCCGTTCCCATCTGTACGATCGTTTCGGCTCGATCTTCGGGGTTGTGAACTGATTGATGGAGGGCAACCGCAACGGAACAAGTTTAGTAGACACGCAGTAGAACGCCCCATACTGATGGATCGTTATGGCAAAAGGTTAGACACTGCGTGCGGGGCAAATATCTTCCACCGAACAAGTCCTCTGACGTCGTGCTACAGGCAGCCACAGCCACGTATCGGGTTACAGTTCGAGAAACAAAGCCAGACTGTGCGTTTGGTGGTGGTGGTGGTGGCGTTAGTTAGTGTTATTGAAACACAGCGCGTTGCTTCCTTGTTGCATGGTTCCAGAACAACGCGCTTGGCATGTTTTCGTTCATTCATAAACAACCGTGCGGCCACGGCAGGAGCACCCGTTATCGGCTCCACCGGGTGCGTCCGAATGGCAACAAACCCATTAGGAACTAGCGCCCGATCATTACACTGATGGCAGTTCATTCCAATGTCAAGCGGACGTCATCAGTGCTGAGCGTTTGCGATTACTCGGAGGTCTTTATTAAGACTAGAACGGCTCCGCATCGAGCAGCGTGAGATAACTCGATGCAAACAGACTTTCACCGATGTAGCATCATCGTTTTGTTGTGATTGGTAGGGAAGTTTAGTTTGCTGTTCGCTTATCGCTAGGGAATTCTTCTTTGATAGACGCTTGTCGTTGTTTCTGCTTAATTTACAAAACACATTCTTTTGCTCACGCTTTGGCCCATGCCAGCTGGAATCATTTTTTGCCTCATATGGCGCTGCTGTGTAGCCGAGTGTAGCTGGCTCGACATATATCAGCATAGTATCACGATTGTGAAATAGCTCCAGATTGAATAATCACTTCCGACACGCTCCCGGAACGGCTCGTGTGTACGTTATCGCGCATCGCGTTTTGCGCGTAGTTGACGCATATCTATTTACGCACCACTTTCATATGAGACTGACAAACACAGCCCGAGTGCGAGTGAGAAAAAGAAGTGGAGGTCTATGGATATGTTCTCTCTATTTTTATCACATTTATCATACTGTCGCCTGTCAACCATTTGTCTGCAAGCGCGAAACGACACCTCGGCGTGTTGACCGTGGCGCTAAGTGACGCGAACGTGTCCATCAATTCTATTGCTACTGCCAACGTAGCTACTTCCACAGCACCACTTCGCAAAGGGGGTTTGTGGTGGTGGTGGTCCTGCATTTCGACGCGTTTGTGCAGATCAATTGATACGGTGTTAGATTACGCATGCAGGATTGATTTACACCGCTTGATTTGTAGACCATTTGACAAGACATGTTGAAATTTACACTTGTCAATTGACAACTGCCAGCCACTATGACGGAGAATGCAATGTTTTTTTTCGAGTAGAAATACTGAAAGATAGCACAAAAAAGATTTTTTCGCTTATCTGTTCCTGAAGAACGTTCCAAATATTGGTGTGGTAGTGTCATTTTTTAGTTGACCATTCCATTTACGACTACGGCCAAACCAAACCGGCTCCTCTTTCTTCCCGAATGTAGCTTGCACAAGATGGTGTTTGATAATTAAAAGCCATTAGCAAATTGCGCACAAACAACCGTGCTGTGCCGGGGAATGCATTTGCAAATTGAGTCAGCGAGTGTTCCACTGACGCGCGCACCGCTTGGCGAACTGGAACAGAACAAATAAATTAACGAAAAAAGCAATGCAGCAGTGCCCACAACCATGCAGTTGCAGCCCGCTGAGAATGAGGCCATGCGAAATGCCATTAATTATTTTACTTCCCTTTATTTATGCTCCATTTTGTCTCTGTACACCCGCGGCAGGCGCTAATGTGCGGAGACTGTTGAAGGATGCTAAGGCAAGTGAGCAACAAGAGCAATCAAGGGAAGATTTCGTATAGTATGCCCATTGGGAAATAAATGAGGCCGCCTGTGGAGACGGCTGGAAAGTAATCAAATTGTAACACTGCATACGCCGGAACGATTCGTTTCCTTGTCACACCCTAAAAAGGGTCGCTGTTGTGCGTTCACCGGTGTGTGTGCTCATTCGCCATCCGGACCACAACAACAACACCCGTTGCATAAAGCGTCAATATTTGTCTTCTTCTCTGATGTATGCTTTGATTCTTCTGCATGCAACAGTCACGATTGGCAGACCGTGGTTTCATAGGTTGGTTGTAACTTTGCATACTGCAGGCACGAGTCCACTGATGGTGCCCGATGTCTATCCCAAGATGGTTTGTTCAACCACAATATAAAAGTGGGGGCTTGGAGGTCCGCGATATGGGTAATGCGTTGTAGGTTTTAATTTAATATTTTTATTATGATCACCACAACACCACACGTCAAACGACCTACCCCAAGTGGTTTATCGGTTTAATTTTCAAATGCAACGATGTTGCAATATTGGAAAGTAATTACAATTAAGTTGTATCTTGATGTTGACCAAAAAAATGTTAAAAATTAAGTGATATGATTGAACAATTAAATGATAAATAGTAATAAGCATTACATGTTTGCTTAACTTTTGACAAAATGGCATTTTATTGTTTGATTTATGAATGCATCAAATATAGGCCTCATCATATGAAGTAGGCACATTATCGTTGAACATGATTTAAATGAATACTTCATTATCTACATAGTTATGGTATACCTTTGTTTAAACATTCTTGTAGTTTCTATTCGAATGTATCAACGTCTGCAGTTTTAAAGCTTGCATACCTTATAGTTAATTTAACAGGATTTTTGCTTTGTTTTTGCTTTGACTGATTGCAGACAAATTATCGAACACAGTTTCGATCGCAATGGAACGAGTGAAAATGATTCGATTTGATTGAAATGGAAATTGATTTTAAATGAACGGTTAATCTGGAAACTCAGTCAAGCAGAGCAAAAAGAAACCATCTCGACCGTTGCTCTAAATCATTATATTTTCGATTTTCAAGATTTTAAAGATTTTCAATTACTTAGACACACAGCCGTTTTTACAACAGACCATAGCTAGCTGTAAAAAAAGCGATTAACACACTTGTTTTAGATCTGATTTCTGTGTTTCAGTGCAATCCGTCTGGGCACATGTTGTATGTGAGTGTGTGCTTTTTTTCTCCGTAGATAGGTTCTATCAGCTAGATAGTTATATCGGGGAGTTCTATGATCCAATGCTGAGACAGTTTTTGTATTCCGTTTGAAGCTGTGCTCAGTTCGTTTGTGGTCTACACTTTGTAACTAAGTACGTTGGCACTCTGGGTGGTGGTTTTCATTCACGTGTTTTTCGCAGGCAGAACTTTCATGCAAAGATGTATGAGGCAGGGTTGTGCCGATCGCAACGATTGCTGCAGCCGTGCGAGCCGAGGATCATAGGAAGCGATCAACTGAGCCGAAACGAGGCGTTCGTTAGCTGGTACACGCTAACGCGTCCATTTCACAGTTTCTCTGCGCTTCTTTCCTTGCCCCTACGGGCGCATTTTCAAACCGCCAGAATGCATGCCACAGAATGCACACGTCATCTCTCCCGGGTCGTGCGAATTTATGGTGGCGGTGTTGGTGCTTTTGAAAATTGACGCTCGCATTCCTTTCAATTGAGCGGCAGGATCGAATGGTTTCGCGCGGAGGGAAGAACCGCTTAAATTGTTAACATAATGCGCTCCACGGCGGCCCAGCATTGTGCAGTGTGGTTGGTCGTTTGCTTTTCGCGTTTGTCACATCTTTCACAATCAAGTTGGGCGCGATGCAACGTACACGATTTTAGTACCAATTTAGAAGTATTCACCCCACGGTTTCGCAACCAGCTCGTGGGAGATTTCAGATGTATGGAAAAGAAATAGCCGCAAACTGATGTGTGAGAAATGTGTATTACATGATTTATGCTGGAAATATGAAAGCGACCAAAAACGTTGGAACGCGTTAAGGAATGTGTCCATGGAATTCCATTTTTAATTGTTTCGTTATCGTTTAACCACTCGGTAAGCGCGGTTCGGTCAGTAAACGAAGAAAAAAGATTTTCCAAATGAAGCCTTCGCGCAAAGTTATCAAAATAATCATCACGTTCAATTAAAAGCAACATTGGCAGGGATAATGGACGATGAATAAAAATATCACACATCGTAAAAGGGTATAAATGTCGGTCCGTAAAATTATACCCTCGTAGAACTTGAAACCACAAATATCACCCGTATCAGCACAATATTTTCGCTACCGACCCAGAGCTGGAGCAATTCGTTTCCGATCCGTGTGCAGAAAACGAAACAACAAACGAGCGAAATAACAAAACCGGATGATGGTTTCGAATCACCGCCGTGCCGAAAGCTTGCGAGAATGGGTTGGTGTTGTCTTTCGCTTCCACTTCCGGAAGGGTTCTCGCACCGGTTGCATGCGACAGGGTTGGATAAATCCAATAACCACAAACTTCACGATGGTGCGACGGGGAGCGTCGGCTGGAGTAAGGATATTTTTAGCTAAATCCCTACCAAACGACAGTTTCAGTCAACGCTCGGTTCGCTTCCGGTTCGGCCCGCATCGGTGACACATCCTGTTAAGTGCGTCACTTGGTTCCCAAATGCCATTAGCCTAACGAACGACTCCCATTTCGGAGTGGAAAGCAAGCGATGCCGCCGTCGCTAGGACGCAACCGGTTTCGATTGGTCGGCAGAAGGATAAATAAATCAAGAGTCAGACTGGATGCTGGATTTTATTACTTCAAAGATCATCGGTTCACCTCCCGGCGAACGGATGGAAACTTTCGAAGAATAAAATGGAACATTTCAAAGAAAACACGCATCAGAAACGGCCATTGAAGCAGTTTCTTCGGGCATGGAAACGCGGTAACCGTTTCTTTGTGTGACTCACACGGGAATGCTATATTAGAATGCTGAAAGTACGGCATGAATGGAAAAAAGGTTAAAAATAAGCAAGCAAATGGTACGTAACACTGCCAATCTGGCTGTGCAATTGGTGTGGGAAAGTTCACAGATGTGTGACAGGCGTAAGGGAAACAATCAGATGCGTCCCAAAGTCGAGCAAATCTCTGCGGGAGGTCGTGCACATTTCGTACGAAATGTGTGAGCAGGTTGAAGTTATTTGTTTAAAATCTCGTATGCGTGGGGAGTGCAAAAAGCAAACGAAAAAAGAAATGAAATCAGTTTGAATGTTCCTAATCCGCTTATTTCAAACAACGTTTTCCGTGAACGTGGTTGCAATTATTTATGGTATTATTGAATTATATGCGCGGTGTAGTTCTTGGTCCTGATTTTAAAGTGCTCTGCGTAGATCAAGGAGTTCAAATCGTTAGAGTCGTTTGAAGTTAAGTAACAAATGCTAAGCATGACTTTAAACATGGTTATTATTCGTTGGTACTTGGTTGGTATCGCTACTTGGTTGATTATTGTTAAAACAGGAGTTTGTTTGGCGGAAAGAAAATGGCTTTCGGAAATGTGAGTTACAATGGGAGGTAATTTGCCTACGCCAGCGTTTCATCCCCACACCTACAGCACAGCGCGGAAAAAGGCGCAAGCCCCGTTCCGTGAGTGAAATTATTAATCGCGAAGATAAATGGTTCGGGAAAGGATTTTTAAATGCGTGTTTTCGCGTCGCTTTGCTTTCTCGCACTTCATCATGCGCCCGCGGGTTGTGCTGAAATGCCGTTGGAGTAAATGGACAAAAGAGCAGCAGAAAAAGCAACCAGAAGTTATGGGTATGTCGACAGCTTGTCATTATAAATCGAAAGGAAGCCATCCATGGCATGGCACGGAATGAAGAACCGGGCGTGATTGAATGAACTTCATTTGAAATGCATGTGCACTGCTCATTAACACGGATGATGATTTTGCTTCCATTTTTGGAACCGTCGTTTCGTCTGGCGAGAGGCGAGAGATATTGAAATTTTAAATCGATTTCTTGTAGCGATTTATTGCCGTGCGGATAGAATTTCTCAAGCTATGTGTCTCTTTGTTTCGATTTCGAATGCATAACGCTGCGTACGCTCCATAAACTACACATTCTCACGACGGCAGCAGAAGAATTCCGCTCGTTAGAGATCTCCGACGAAAGACTTTCTTTGTTGCATGCAGGGGTTGTCATCGCTGGTAACGTCATATTCATCGACATAAAAACACATCATTACCAAGGGGCTCCCACAAACCGCGACGGTACCGAGATTGTCTAATGTTTTCTTTTATGATGGAAATCTTTGTTTTGCTTATGGGACTACGGGTGTGAGTCTTCCTGTGTATGTCCCAGCCACCGTACGCGCGGCACACGGCACGAGCCCATATTGACAGGGGGCATTACTGCTACTGTCGATTCTACCCACTGATGCCACAGAAGAAAAAAAAACTCAAATAAATGCAAGATGCAACTGCAGCAGCCTCGCGCACGGCCTGAAGTCGTTTTGGGATTGGTTTAGTTGGTTTTGTTAATATTCGTAAACAACACCGCCCACTCTGGCACCCTTTTTTACGAGTTTCTGTGCGGTGGGACTTTTATGGCCCATGGTAGGAGTACGCGTGCGTGCGTGCGGCGTACATCGTGAAATATGAGCCGCTATTTGTGTTTGCGGACAAAGAGAGCACATTTGCATTCCCGGACGGAAGCAGCTGGAAGAAGTTGCGCCTGAAGCTGATGGCTTACCGGTGATTGTCAGCTGCAGCTTTCATGCCACGTCGTTGCCCAACTGGCTTGCCTGAATGCTCTGCCGCTGAGGTGTTGCTGCTGCTGTGGTTAAAACTCATCTCTACCAGCGGGCGCCGTTCGAGAATTGTTTATGTTCCTCACGGAACGGTCTCGAAACGTCCGCCTCCGTCGTGTTCGCATTTCTTCGCCCATCAGATGACTCATCTTCATCTTCGGTCCGCTCGGATTAAGCAGTGGCGTCCTTCGGCACCATCTCAACGCGTATCAGACGGGATGCGCCGGCAATAGTAACGTTACACGACATGATGTCGCTTGAAATGTCGCACTCCAAAAGCCCATCAAAACCATCAACGAAATAGACCAAAAAAGCAAACACTCTCGTTCGAATTACTCGTCGCTTCCCCAGGGGGAGAAGCGATAGTTACTAGACATGGCGCTGCCCTAGAACCCTCGCACGTGCGCCTGCTGCAGTGGATGCAAATTCAACGCAATGCGCTTGGCGACAGAGCGTGACATGATCGCTAAAAGGTTGCTACCCGGAGCCCGAGGTGCTGATGCTGCCGTTCGGACAGGATGGATCTGCGCCGCCAGATTTGACACTGGATACGTGTACGCGGCGGACTCTTTCCGTGCAGTTTCGGGTGTGTCAAGTAAACTCCACTCCACGGTTCCAAGCACGTGTGGAGGTTTTTAGGCAGCCGTACGGCAATCGAAACCAGCGTTGGATATGTGTTTAGTGCGCTATTTGTTGGGCGCACTTCGTTAGTGCTCACTTGCCACTGGCGACGAAGGCGACGAGAGACGAGAAAGTCATGCGGGAGACACTATTTGTCAACATGCGCGCTAGAATATGCAGCGACACACAGACACTGCGTGCAATTAATTCAAGTGACGGTTCCTCTTTTAGCTGCCATCATCCTTGGAGAAGCTATCGCCGTTCACGACGGGTCGACGGGATGGAGTTCTTCAGGGCATGGAGCTGGCGTGTTAGAATGCCACCATTTTGTCAAGATGACGACATGAGAGCAAACGTGCGCGTGCTGAGGTCTCATTGAAGTAAGTTTTAATTTATTTTCGAAAAACAAAACGAGCAACAATTCTTGCATTTTTGCAAGCATTTTTAGCAACACAAAAGTGTATGACAAATGTACCAATTTCATCCCGACAAATTGGTCCTTAAAATCGTATAATTGCAATCATCCCCGAGCGAGCCCCTGTTCATGTGCGTGTCGTACATGCTATTAATTACTTTCTCTCGGCTGGACACTGGCGGCAAAACACACGACCCACTGCGTCGCGGTGCGTGCCTTTATCGATTTTACAAACTCATAATTGAGTAATGGCCGGCCACTTAACAATCCTCACACGGCACGCCGTTCGCTAGGAACGAGCGCGCCTAGTTACACACGGTGAGTGGAATAAATCGTTTAATTTGTAAATTTGTTATTACCCCACTTAGGCACACGCAAATGCGTGCCTGTGCCGTGGTTTAGGAGGAAATAGATTTTTCGGGTGCGGATGATTGTTTTAATGGCTCGTGTGCGTTCCACTCGGGTAAGGGCGTTGGTGGCGATTTGCAGCGAGATGGAACACAAAAGTTCCGAAGCGCGCGCTGTGGCGCAATGGATGGAAGCAGTTTTTGCTTCTTTTGTCGCGATTTCAACGTGCGCGTTTGTTTGGCTTCCGTTTTGGGTTGAAAGTTTGGCAAAGTTAGCAAATGGAAGCGCGATGGCGGTAGTGTGAATCCATCATAAAGTGTGATTAGATCGAGCGCAATAAGAATGGGCGCTGGTGAAAGGAGTAAGTTTATGAATTGAGTTTAAAGTTTTCCATAAACGGCACGTCCGCTGCAAAGTGGCAAAGTGGAAAGTTAACCCGACACCGGCGAGACTGGTGGATGGGATGAACTGGACAGGAAAACAATCTCGCCGGTGCGCCGGAACGGGGTAAAGAGTTGGGCCAAGTTTAGTTTTCTTTTTATGGCATAGTGATGGAGTGGAAATTTAATATTTTCGTGATGGAAAGTTTATGATAAGATTATGTTTATTCAGTGCGTATCAGCACGCGTTGATAGCGGTCCGGGAGTGCATGAATAGGGAACTGAAAGTGCGATGAAAAGCTTCTCAGCTGTGATGCTGCGATCACACAACTGCTGGAACGACTAGAAAGGCTATTTTTCATGGCTAAAACGTTCAGGAATACTGGACATTGCAACGGGTGTCAGGGATTGTTACTACATGTTCAAGTAATTCGATAAAAATTGACAAGAATATTTTTTATTCAATACTGGATATATCTCCATACGTAAAAAAAACATTGAAAATTCATACACCCATCTATCTTATTCATCTATCAATCAATTCGAATGAATATTTTCTATGATTTGTTGGTATTGTTCAGAATTCATTAAAAAAGTTTAAAAGATCAGGGGTTGGAATCAAACCAGGCTTTGAAATCTTAAAGCTTCAAGAGATTTGAGCATGGATGTTTTAATTTACATAAATTTTATATCATTTGTTAATTTACTGTATCGCAAGATCATACAAGATATTAAACAATCGCAAGATATTACTGAAGTTACGATACAGAATCGTTTTCTTCCTATGCATATCCAACCGTAAGTTCATTGTTGCATACTATTATTATTTATTGAAGTCCAACAATATAGAAATAAACGAAAGTCACTTGAAAATCAGAATAGTTGAATAGTTGAAGGATCGTGGAATTTTATTATATTCCAACTATACTGTAGATAATTTTTGCAATTAAGAATTGGCATGGTCATGCAGTCTCACTCATTCTGCACTAATTTATGAAAATTTAGAGCTGATCATTAAAGCCACCGACAATACTACAGAATTCCCTATGCATGAGCATCTTCCGAATGGTCAAGTGGGCAGCTTGCTGCTGGATTGAAGCACATGCTGCAGAGTGAGAGCAGGCATCGGGAGAAGTACAATTAATTTCAATCATTCGTATGACACGGCACGTTCCGGTAGCGCATTGTGCATATGCAAATGTCAGCCAGAACGAAACTGTTTGCTATACCCAGGCGCTGGTTGGAGCAGCACTCCAGTGCAAGCCTTCACTCCATCGGGAATCTCCATCCATGGGACCAT
Organism: Anopheles cracens; assembly: GCA_002091845.1. Lineage (NCBI taxonomy): Eukaryota > Metazoa > Arthropoda > Insecta > Diptera > Culicidae > Anopheles > Anopheles cracens. The sequence continues at coordinate 97,503 of KZ072475.1, forward strand.
GTTGACACATAATGCTGATGGTGACGCGTCACAACAAACCAATTGACGGCGCGAGCGTGAGCGCGTATTAATCTTTTTATGGTACAGCACGCGAAGCATAATGGTACGAACAGTTGTTAACAGAGGCACGAATTATGGATGGAACAGCCCAGCGAAGGAAACAGTTGCGAGTGCGTTTGTTAACCAAAGAGTTGCGTGACGAATGTAATTTCAGCAGTTTTGAGTGTGCGATAATATGCTCGTGACATACCCGAGTGTCGATCTATCGGCATGTTAGACTCGTGCCAATCAATTCCACTAGATCAACCAAACAGATCGCCGTAGAAATAGCTATCAAGAGGCATTTTATTCGATAACATTCCAACCAAACTGGTATGATGCCGGATATCCATGGGGTTCGGGTCGCACCTGCGTTGGAAATGATGGCTGATTATAAGCCTTGTGTGTTCACGTCACTACAGCGGAAGAGAAATGCATCCATCTGGCTTTGCTCAAAATTAGTCTTCCATCCTAGACCATCGCTGCACCAGACAAGGCCGAGCATCTTTATAATAACGGATTACAGCAATTTAACGGGCATGATTTATGGTCGCACCCAAAATACATTCGAAGACTCGGATTATGGGGCGCCTTGCAGCAACCTGCTGCTGGACCACCCGGACAAGCGGATGTCCGTCGGACTTTGGAACTGATGTTGGGCTTCCTCGCAGATCCAACGTTAGGTAGTCTTGAGTAAGAGAGACCCCCAGAGTCTGTTTTCCCCAAAGAGCTGATAAATAATTTATAATCCGGAAAGGGCGCGCTATTATTGTGTAATGCTATGATTTTCGACGAGAAATTTGTTGAACGAAAATAAACTTGATTTGGAATCGAGGGAATCGCTGTGCGATCTCACGAATGCCTGCATGCAAACCAGTCCTCAGCGAGCGCCTAGCTTCTCAACGAGGATGATGAATAATAAACACTTATTGCTTCATTAGGCGCCTCTGCCCGGGTCGTCACGATCTAGCATCAGCCCCCACGCCGCACTTGGCACCTGAGGTTAAGCGTTCCGGCATCATTGCTCGGCAACTCCTACCGCTACCTAGTTTCCATCGAGGCGCGAAATTCACCCGGGGCCTGTCCGGTTCCTATTCGATGAGAATCTTGCCGCACGTCGACGTGTGTAATTGCAACTCTGGAAGATCTCCACACGAGGGCTATCCTTGCCGTGTCTTCACTGACTGGAGTGATGGAATAGCTCTCGCTCTTGCAGCCGGGCTGCGTCTACGTTTAGCATATAATTACGGTCTTCATGTAAATAGATCTCTTGGACCCTTGACCACCGGGTTTCAGGACCGGGCTGCGTCTACGTTTAGCATATAATTACGGTCTTCATGTAAATAGATCTCTTGGACCCTTGACCACCGGGTTTCAGGTTCAGGTTTGAGGTTACCACCAACACCACCACCAGTCACGCATCACGATCACCATCGTCATCTACGGGTGGTCATCTTCGCGGGATCAGAGTTCCATTTTAACGCCCACGGTTGCAAGAAGACTCCGGTTGAATGTGCCAGGGAGAAGAGCTGCCCGTCACCACAGAGAACAAACAGAGTATAACGCCACGAAACCGGGACGGCCGAGATACCACCCCGTTTTGGAAACTCCCTACCCGTCGACGGCGGCGCCGACGAACCTTTGTCTGCGGTGATAGTCTCCTTGAACCGATCAGGCGTACGGTGTGGATGCATGCCACACCAGACGCTGTCTGTGGCCGCCGGGGTGGATAATAATAACGAATGATTGATGTCGAACGCGAACAAACGCGTTCTCTCCCTACGGAAAGTGTTCCGGGCCGGGCCATCTCTCAACGGCTTCGTCGTCACACATCTGAAATGCATTTCGTTGGCAGTGGAGCATCGTAACACGCCGCTCCGGCTGCAACAGCATCGTGCAGTCTTCACCGCTTCAGCACTGCAGATGGTGGTGGCTGACAAACCGTCCGAAATGGAGACGATGGTTCCTGTGCCCGCATGCTTACTCGCAGTGGGAAGTCTGGCGAAGTAGTCGATGATCTCGGTGGACTTGTTCTGGTCTGTTCTTCGCCTGAGCACTCGTAGCCACAGGATGCACACACTTGGACACGGTCGAAGGTTTTTTTGTTTTGATATTGCCGCACTTCTTCTCGGTCGTGTGTGTGTGCGTAGAATCTGGTTCTCTGCCGAGAAGCCGGTTCGTGATTCATTTTATCGAATCGATTCGACCCCATTGACCAAAGGTGAAATTAGCTGTGGGAGTTGTAGGCGTCCTCCTCCCGAGAGACAAATGGCATTCTAGCGTAGGTTATCTTGGACCTAAGCGGGTAAAAAGTTTCAAGTATTCTAAATAAAAAAGTCGATCGCATGCGGACAGTTTTTACGCTCTGTTTGCACGATGTTCTCTCGTCATAAAATTTACAATTTATGATCGTGCGTGGGAGCACGAACTCATGAATCCGGGGAGCTTTTCGTGTAACATGGCCTCAATCGGGTCACGGGCTGTTTGAAAGCTATTCTAGAAACATGTAGAAGAGGAGGATTTGAAGAACCGATCTTACATCCCAAAATGAGACAAACCTCCATTGTCCGCTTATTTATGGATGATAAGAGACAGCCGCAATAACGAATCGATGGTCTAATAAACATGACACTAACTATACAATAAAGAGGAAAAAAATGTAAAAAAGCAAAAACTAGGCCTGATGTTTAATGGACCGATGTTATATTTCAGAATATTTAATTAATGGAGACATCGGAGCCATAAGGGAGAGAATTTCAATACAAAGGCAATTTAAAAATTTGTAGCTCTCCTGGCGGTTGTTTCCCTCGTGCTGACAGGCCTCCTGGAAGCGACTGTAAAGCCGTTTACAAACCTAAAAAATTACCGGGTGGCAGCTAGCGGGATGATAAACGTTTTTTTTCTTATTTTTATATTGCATAGCATTCATGCGAGGAATCATGCGCCAACGCTGTACTGACGGGGGAAAACACTATTTTTCCGATCGGGTTTTCTCGTATTTTTATCGAATAAGTCCAATATTAGAAATTAGACGATTGAAGATTATGTTAGAAGATTAGAGGAGATTATAAGATTATGAAAAGATAGAAGCGATCGAGATGAATAAGTATATAACAATTGCCCTAGTAGTTACGAATAATTTTGGAGTCCTATTGGGATTTATCAAAAAATGTAAAACAAAATAAACATAGAAATATGTTCTCGTTTCCACTGCTAGGAATGATGCGTCCATCAAATAAATTTCGAACGCCACTTAAAGTGATCATTACAAAACATCTATGCAATAACACCGCCGACGTGCTTTGCTCCTACCCTTACGGTACGCAGCCAAAGTATGTTTGTTCGCGTCTTCCACATTCCAGTCTGCCTTTGAAGAGGTGTTGGTGGGAATTATTTATGATACACGTTAGCGCAGGGCAAGTGTTTAATATTCACCAATCACCACCGGGCCAACGTGGCCGGCCGTCGTCGCATCCACCACGGGGCCTAATCTGATCGCATGCATAATCTCGCAGGATGGTGGGTTGAATAGCATTATGAAAATAAACACATAAACAATCTCCATCGCTTCCAATAAACAACGATAGAGAGTCCTACGCCCTCCTTCTTATCAATGTACGCTGTGAGAGGGCATTTGGTGAGGAGGCTTTCGACGTTTCTCCCTCCTGGGATCAATCGATCAGAAATGCATAAAATGCAGTTAACCGCAATGGTGGGGAAGTTAGGAAGAAAAAAAAATGTTGGTAATAATTTGTAGCTCTCCTGGCGGTTGTTTCCCTCGTGCTGACAGGCCTCCTGGAAGCGACTGTAAAGCCGTTTACAAACCTAAAAAATTACCGGGTGGCAGCTAGCGGGATGATAAACGTTTTTTTTCTTATTTTTATATTGCATAGCATTCATGCGAGGAATCATGCGCCAACGCTGTACTGACGGGGGAAAACACTATTTTTCCGATCGGGTTTTCTCGTATTTTTATCGAATAAGTCCAATATTAGAAATTAGACGATTGAAGATTATGTTAGAAGATTAGAGGAGATTATAAGATTATGAAAAGATAGAAGCGATCGAGATGAATAAGTATATAACAATTGCCCTAGTAGTTACGAATAATTTTGGAGTCCTATTGGGATTTATCAAAAAATGTAAAACAAAATAAACATAGAAATATGTTCT
>KZ072476.1:114516-128145 GCA_002091845.1 Anopheles cracens
CCCAGCGCCGAGCCGCGTTTGCTGCTGGAGTTGATTAATGTAAAGCGACTCGTCTTCATCCTCCAGGGAGAGAAGGTCCTGTTGGGTAAACTCCAATGCTAGCGTGCTGTCCTTGGAATCGACGTTGATGTTTTCGTAGAAATCCGGTACCTAAGGGAAAAAGTTGAACGATTCGATTAGTCGATATCCATTTCACATGCCAGCTTTGTGCTGGAGAAGTGCATTAGTATATAATCTTCACAACCAAAACACCTCTCTATGGTTGCAATACGTTAGACAAACTCCTGCCAGCTGTGGCTTCGAATCGCTTACCTCGAGATCGAAATCAACCTGATCGGCGCCGTCCTCGTCGCCATCGATCAACGATTCCGGTGTGTTGATGATGAAACTCTCCGCGTCGACATCGATCGTCTCCTGCGGCTGCTCGATCAGCTCCACATCGTCGTCCTCCTCGTCCTCCTCCTCTTCCTCCTCTTCTTCGTCCGGATCCTCGACAGCTTCCTCGTCCACTTCTTCCGCGTCTACATCGGACGGACCACCGTCGCTCTCAAGGTCCTCCTCCGGGTCGAGATCATCGTCCCCGGTCGAGCCGTGCTTCATCTCGCCCCGCTCGAGCGCCTCCAGATTCTCCGGATAGACCATCGCGCGGCGGATCGCGAGCGGATCCTTGCGTGACCACTTCTGCACCTCCTCGTCCATCTTGGTGATCTTGGCCGGGTTCATCGCCCACAGGCAGCCCTTCCGCTGGCCGCCGTTCGTCGCCGGTTTCTCGATCTTCTCGAAGCACTTGTTCAGCGACAGGTTGTGCCGGACCGAGTTCTTCCAGCCGGTCGGGGCCGTCTTGAAGTACGGGAAGTGTTCGCACATGAAGCTGTAGATCTCGGACACCGGGAGCGAGCCGGAGCGCGAGTTTTTCAGCGCCATCGCAATCAGGCAGGAGTACGAGTAGGCCGGTTTGGGATATTCATTCTCACCACCACCACCGACGGCCCTGTTCTGCTTCTGTTTCGTGCCGGTCGGTGTCATTGCACGCTGCACTTGCCGCGCGACCATCGCCGTCGGTGAGCCGACGTTGCCCACCGTAACGATGCCCGGCTTGCCGCCGACCCCCACCATCGTCTGCTGGTCGATGATTAGGCTACGGTTGAACGTTTTCGGGCTCGACGCACCGCCACCGTTCAGCTGCCGATGGGGGCTGGATTCGCGCTTCACCACCCCGTTCAGCCCACCCACGCCTCCGGTGATCTTTTGCACGCTCTTCAGGTTCTTGAACGGTACGCTGCTGGCGTACGTGAGCGCCCCGATACCGGCACCCAGCTTCACGGTGTTGCCCTTGCCCAGTCCCACTCCCAGGCCCGGCGAGCTGGAGGAAGACGACGTCCGGTGGACGATCGTTTCACCGACGATCACATTATTGCCAGTCGCGATCAGATGATCGCTGGCGCTCTTCACGATCCCGTTGCGCACGATGATCTTCTCCTCCTTGATCGACATCTGCGCGCTCAGATCCTTGCGCACGTGCTCGATCGGGGTCGTGGGCGTGAGGGGCGTACAGGTCATGGCCATGGTCGTGCCGGCCGCGCCTACCCGCGTGATTTGCGCCAGGCTGGAAATCTTCTTCGCCTCGTGCATCGTCGACACCTTGATCGTGTTGGGCGAGAACGTGAGGTGGCTCTTGCGCTCCTTCGGGCTCGGCAGCGTCGGGTTCGGGCCCGTACCGTGCACGGTCGTGTTGAGGTTCAGGTTCTGTTTCGGCGACTTGAGCAGCGACTGGGCGGCGACCAGGGCGCTCATCGTGGAGGAGGCGGCGACGGCGCCGGCGGCGGTGCCGGATGACGCCGACAGGATGCTGCCGGCCGACAGGACGGGCATGACGTAGTTCGGGTTGGCGCACGTGCCCACATCCGGGTACAGGTCGTTGCTGGACGTGGCGAACGCGCTGCTCAAGAAGCAGTCCCCGTCGAGCGAGTTGGAGTCCAGCTCGAGCGACGGCAGATCGTAGTTCATCAGCGAGACGAACTCGTTCACGCCACCGACGACCGTGGCCACCTCCGACTTGATGTCGATATCGAGCATGTCCTGCATCGAGTCGGTGATGTAGAGATCCGACATCGGGGTCTAAAATGAGAGGCAAAATTGTAAGTGTCGTTAGAAATTGATTCAAAGAGAAGATTTCATTCCAAAAATGAAAATGATCATGCATAATATTTTACAAAATACCCTTCAAAATACAGAATTATGTACACAGAAGGAAATTTAATTCATTTCCCGATTATCCACGACAACTTCACGGTCCTATGATCCTATCTTTCAGCGTACACTTTAAAATGTAGGAATCAATGCAATCGAACAATATAAGGACGTTTGGATATTATAATATAATATTATACACCTATAGATGGGAAATCAATTTTTCCAAATGTTTACATAAATTTATCAATAAAAATACCAATTAAAATGCACTTTCTGGACATTCCCTGTAACTCCATGGTGGAATTGACTGATGCTAATATTTGAGGAGTGGCATTAATCATTTATTTAATGTTAGATATTGTTGCTGTTGTTGTGTAAAATATCAGCAAAAAAACTGATATTCACGCTCGCTCTTACTCGATCACTAATATAATTTAAGGGACCAGGTAAATTTCTTCAAGAAATGGAAATACAAATGTATTATATTTGTGATTATGCAGTAAGATTTCTATAAAACATCTAAAAAGTACCTATCATCTAGTGATTAGTAGACAGATTTATAGGAACAGTCTATAATAACTTAATAATACCATAGGAATCTGAAATGATATGATGTAGATGCATATAGGGAGAGATCCCAAAACAAATGTGATGGACATGTTACACAACGTTGTGAAATATACATCTCCTTTGAAGTTCCATTGCATTCCTTTCTTCGTACAAATCATCTCCCAACGACAACCACAATCCGCGCGATTCGAAAAATTCAAATATCATCCGAAACTTGCATCGAAAACTTGCTCTCGTTTCATACAACTCCATTCCTGAACACGAGAAAAAGGCTCCACACGCCAACCGCTCCGGTAGTATACAGCGCGCTCCAGACGTTTCACATAAAGCAACCCATGGAAGCAATTTATTGCATGGAACATCCGCGCCCAGCGCGAAGGGTTCGACGCAACCCTGAACCAAGGTGCGTACAACGCGGCCGAGCGCGTAGATTCATAGGGGTTGCATTTCCCGTGTATCTCCGAACGAGAGAGCAAACAAAGGAGAGTTTGGGAAAAAAGTACAGTCGGTTCAAAAGCGGGAAAAGGGCGCGCACAAGGCAAAAGGGCGACAAGCAGCAGCATGAAAACGTTCTCATGTTGTGTGTTGTGAGCCACACCGGGCGTTGAAACGAGAAACGCGCAGGGATAAACGTGTGTGCAGGGGAAGCGCATGATAGATGGACGGGTGTAAAAGGGACATAAAAGAACGACCCTTCCTCGGGTCGTCGTGTATAGATTATTGTTGCCCCTTTCCTCTTCCCGGTGTTGTGTTTATGCTACCCTCGCTCGGTTGTGTTTCTGGTTTCGCTGCGCATGGAAGTTGTAGTCCCGAGGACCGGCGCGGCATTAACGAGAAGATCTCGTAGAAGCGGAAAAAAACGCATACACAGACACACGCATGCACCCTCTTTCTTGTGAGAAAGGGAGGTAAGCGAGATACAGCATGACGCCCTTCTGCTCGATGATGGTGTTTCAGTGTATGCGTTAGCACAAGGGGCATACTTCTGAAGCCGGCCGGCTGGAGCGGCATCTGACAGCATAGCAAGCAGCAGCAGCAGGCAGAAAGGCAAACAAACGCACCTATACACGCTCGAAGCGAGGGGAAAAATACAGCGAGCAAACGCACTGTGCGACGGGGCCAGAAGAGGCGCGAAACATAGCAGCAGCAGCAGGCAGGCAGGCCGTGGAAAGTACAGTCGCGTCAAAAGTTGCGCCCGTCCATGCTGAACACTGGTGCGCTCTTTTTGGTGCGCGGCCGACTCGCTCGTTCGCTCCCCGACGCGTTTCGTTTTGGCTATGGAAGAAGCGCGCACGCGATGGAAAGAATTATTATAGCAACCCGGCAAAACCATTCTCACGCACACACCGGCGACCGTGTTTTCAACGTCATCCCCCCAAACGCGTCGAGCGGTGTTAGGAATAGGGGGAGCTTAATTTCTGCTGCCGGCGACATACGCGCGTGTGTGTGTGTACGACAAAAACATAGCAGGCAGCCCCAGCTCCCCAGCTAGAGAAAGCAAGCATGGCGGGAGGCTCTTTCTTAGGTTCGCTGCCCTCCGCCCTGCGTTATTACAACACAACGGAGAGGCCCGCCCGGCATGCGATTTCAGCGACCAGGAGCGAAGACACGCGCATCGTCTCGCTTGTCTAACCGAGCGAACTATTTCCATCACTATTCCCGCGGCGGAGTTGGCGCCTTTTTTTCCTCCACCACTCGCGCACTCGCGCTCACGTCAAAACATCACGCCGTTCCCGGATGATAACAGGGAACACGGAGGCCACAACAAACAAAACAGACACTCAGAGATCGCGCGCGCAATCTTTGATGACAACACACCACACCAACACACGGAAGGGGGGGTTGTTGTCGACGCAATATTACGTTTGCATCGCCCCGACGAGGAGAGCGCGACCACACACTCGGCGGAATGTTGAGACAAATCGACCACAACACGGCTGTGGAGGTGTTTTTGGCGCGAAAACCGTTTGTCGACGGCGACGGCAGACAGGCAAAGGCAGTGGGTTGTATCACGGTTTCGCGCGTTTTTAAGGTGAAACTACACTATCGCTTCAAGAAGGAAAGGAAAGAGACAACAAACAACGAGCACTGCAAAAATTGATACAACAAATCAAAACATCCTGCGCGTTCGCGCTGCTATCTCCCGTGCCGATATCTCTGGTACAAGGGTTGGTGGGGCTTGCTGCTAATCGCATTAAAACCCCCAATCTAGTACGGCATTTCTCATTCCATCCGCACCGATAGGCGTCACGGCTGTGGAGGTGTTTTTGGCGCGAAAACCGTTTGTCGACGGCGACGGCAGACAGGCAAGGCAGTGGGTTGTATCACGGTTTCGCGCGTTTTTAAGGTGAAACTACACTATCGCTTCAAGAAGGAAAGGAAAGAGACAACAAACAACGAGCACTGCAAAAATTGATACAACAAATCAAAACATCCTGCGCGTTCGCGCTGCTATCTCCCGTGCCGATATCTCTGGTACAAGGGTTGGTGGGGCTTGCTGCTAATCGCATTAAAACCCCCAATCTAGTACGGCATTTCTCATTCCATCCGCACCGATAGGCGTCGGAGACGGTGACGAACGCGCACGGAGAAAAAAAAACACAGCATTCTATCAAGTTTCTCCCCGGCACCGGATGTTGTTGCTCCCCGGCGGTTTTTATTAGCAAACCTAATAAGCTACCAGCCCAGACAGCTGCCCCGGGGTTGTTCTCGACACCGAGACGACTCAGATCTCACTCGCCGCCATTTGAAAAGCATGGGGGGGGGGACCTTCACCTCTTTTTTGCTTCGATTTTGGTGTCACCAATGTATTGGGGAGCACCAGCGGACGTCCAAGGTGGTGAATAAAACAACAGCTCCTCACTCTCTCTCTCTCTCTTTAGGTTTCATCTCCAAGGTATCCTAGGTTACCACCGGAGGGCAAATTGGCGCCAAAATCGAAGTTTGGCGGGAAACCGTTTTGAAAGGATCTGGAGCATGAAAATTGCTGTAAGGTTACTTGGATCAACTACAGGTTTGTTGAGACGGTTTCTTGAGAGCAATATGTTTTTTTTTATTTCGTAATCCGGACTTGCTTTGTAGCGCAAAGTTTACAAAACGTTTGATCAAGAAGTTTTTATCAAAAGAGGAATTGAAAAATGCACAGCGACTCAGAACACATGCAAGGAAATGAGTGGCATAAAGTAAAGAAGGTTTAAAATTCCCGTGTATTTGTTGGGTCTGGTTTGCAAGGTACGGTTTAGCATAGGTCATGAATCCATGGATTATGGATCATGGATGCCAAATCGATTCGGCTTCAAAAGTGTGCAAGTCTGTCTTCAAAACTTCAAGACTGTAGATTATTTGCCTTCAAAATCTGCCTATAGTCTATTTGCCCGCAGATCCATCAATCAAAGGGAATCGCTAGATCACAAAGCATCCACAGATGCTCCAACAGCTAAATAAATACGTTTGGACATGCAACTCTCGTACCCAAACAACTTACGGAACCTCTCTGATCCCAAAATAGCTTGCACAAACCTTCCAATTCTTCCTGATCGAGTTTATTTCAACGTAGTCGATCCAGTTTCTTTGTTGCAAAAGTTCGCAAAACTATCACATTTCATGTGGTTACGAAGTATCGAAGGAGCATGTTTTATACAACCATAAAACCTTTTCCAGGACCTTGGATGAGCCCCGAAAAAAAAACGATGCTGGCATAGTTTACGTAACCACCCCACAAGATCGTGGTCGGTACGTGATCGTTGTGCTGATCTCTGGCGGTAACGGTCTTGTTGACTGTACGTATTATAAACTCCTCCAACTTTCTCCCCATAATCGGACCGGCGCGGCCCGTGTATTTGTGCGAATTGCTACTTCTCGGGTTGTCGGGGTGTTGTTAAAATTTCGCGCCAAAAAGCGTGTGCATGTGTGTATCCCCAGCTACGGACACCGGACTCGAGTATCTCCAGAAGATGAAACCCCCACCGCCAGGGAGAGGCACGAATATTATCAACAGCATAAAAACCAGAACACAGTGGAGGAGACGACAAGAGCAGAATATGCTGGCAGAAAAAGGAAACGAATGAAAAAACGAAAATCTTCACCAACTTTCGCGCTAATCAACATTTTTGCGCGCGCTTTTCGACTTCGGAAGATGGAGTGTTTGCGCGCTAGTACAGCAAGAGAAACACCACCGTCATTAGTCAAACTACCCCCCACGAAGGATGTTGTGTCGAGAGCCAACCGAACAGGAGTGTGGAGGTCGCAATCATATTGCACCCAGCGGGTAAAGGCTACGATTACATTACGAATCGTGCGTGAGAGCACGACGAGTTCTTCTCGCTTCTCGGCAAGGCATTCATCCTTCTCACCCGGTGGTGCTGGCCCACAAACACAACACCGCACAGCAAACCGGCTCCAAAGTGGGTCCAAAAGCGCGCCAAACCGCGGTCATTACTCCCCGCGAGAGCGTGCTGCGCGGCAGCGTGTTATGTTTTGTTTGTCGTTGTCGTCGGGGTTTTTTTTTTTTGTGGCGCAGTTGGCTCCCTTCTTTCAGCTGCTGCTCTCCTCGTGCTCAATTTCGCGCCCTTTTTTCCCGCTTAACGGTACAACAACGTACGCCCACACCCCGAAGTCCCCCGGGAGACAAAAGTATTCGAATATGAATCATTCAGCTTCAGCTTGTTGAACGGGTAAATGTGTTCGACTGAGTGATGTGATGTGTACTTGCACACTTTTCAAAGTACGATTGAGTCATACACTTCTTGAAAAGAATCGATTCGAGATATGATTCTCTTGATTATTTGTCAACCATCCATGTATAGCAACTAAGACATAACTTATTGTACGCTCAAAGTAAATTGAAGTAAAAGGTTTAAATCACAATGAACATCCCAAGATAGAAAGTCTCTCTAAGATGTACATTGTAGATAGTTCTTCAAAGTTCTTCTCTCAAAGATGGAGAGATGGAACAAAAGTGGATAACCAAAATTAACACATGCTTTTGTAATCGATTTCCAAAATCAGTCTGAATCATTGAAGGAAATATACTAAGCGTTAATACTGCAAAGTGCACGAATTGACTAACCTACCAAGTCTCTTAAAGATACTAGTCTCTTCTGCTGCTATCTATGTAAAGTTTCACTGACTCTTCCAGAGCAATCGCTCTTCGAATCGAGTTGCTTAATTTGGAATGTGCCTGGTGCTGCTGGAACACTAAGATGAGTTGTTGTCGTGTGAAGTGTGGCAGTGCGGCAGATACCAATCTCATTCACTTAAATCATCAATCAACATTCGGGGGAATCTCTCACAAAGGCATATCTTTACGACCGCCGGCAGAAAGAGTTTAAGTGGGGAAAGAAGCGTCTAATAATAATCCAATCCATTTTTGGGGGGAAGGAACTCACTTCGTTCATGTTAACACCCGGACATAACCGCTCTCCAGGAACATCAGCAGTTCGCTATGCCTGCATCGGTGGTGTCTGCCGGGAATAGACCTTCAACTTCAAAAAGTCCCTCGCCTCACGCTCGCCTCCTCCCCGCCTGCCCTTCCTGTTGCTCATCCCCATCCCCATCTCCTGTTTACAAATTAAAGCAAACAAAAACATCTTGTCCGGTGACGATTTTACACGCACCACGCGCGCACCATACACACAATATCCTTTTTCCTGCTGCTACTGCTACTCGCGACGTCGACGTCCAATCTTCCGGCAGTTTCCCTTTATTATTCCGTTCCCTTTAATGTGTCAGAGGAAATTTAAAACGAGCAACTCTCGCAGTGCGTGAAGACTCGACACGCACGGTGCAGCAGGAAGTAAAGTAAGCTGCCATCCTACTTTATTTCTGTACGCGATCCTCGTACTTTTTCGTCAACCTGCCCTTTTCTCTCGTTCAAAACTGTAATAATGAGGTTCGGCGTTCCATGGGGAAGGTGAATGTGACAGATGCCGCTGTTGCGGTGTAATGACGACAAGTGAATTTTAGGTTCTTTTTTATGTCCACTTTCTTCCAGCCGCCGAGACGATCATATGCTGTATCCCCTTTACGCACGCTGCAGCAGGCAATGGAACGGCACGCGCCCGGAAGAACTTGTGTCTACCATCTGCTTCTGCTGCTGCTGCTGATATGATCCATAAAAAAGTAGGAAAGAAAAAAACGCACACGATCGTACACGTTGTAGTCCCTATGACAGCGAAAAATAGGGGCAAAACGTCCCAACACTCAGCTGAAAAGCTGATCAATTAGCGTGTACACACAGCAGCGAATAGGTGCTCGTTGATTAATTACAATCCAAGCGAAGCCATGCTTTATCGCTGCGTATAACAGGCAGAAGGAAGTTCCCGATCAAATGTAGGCAATCAGCAGTATGCACGAACGCTTTACAATCGCTTTTTCCCCAGTTGATTAGTATTTCCCCTATGGGCACTTTATTAGCACGTTATTAACGACATAATAGATTATGACACCTGGAATACTTAGTTCCATATAAAAATACGAATCAATTAAGGTAAACACAACCAATACTATTAAGCTGCTGTGATTGATATTGGAAACCTTGTTAAAAAAACCCAACTACTTCCACAAATTAAAAATGGACCGATGAATAATTTCCAACCACATTCCAAGCATTGGAGAAAGTTCCCAACATCACCTTAAAAGAATCTTCCCTCGGGTATCGTACTTTCGTATCGCGTCAACCGTTTAGAAATTAATCTTCTTTCCCCCCGGTGGCGCGCTTAAACTGTCCTTTTCCCACCGAGCAAAACAGGAACCCTCTTCTGGTGTCTGGATCTCTAGACAAATCTCTCCCTACTTTCTCCGTGCGAAGATCCTGCTCAGACAGCAACGCGAGGATAAGGGCTACCGAACGAACGAATTGCTTCTCGCTACGGGAGAGCGATTGCAGCACGGATGAATCATCGATTCGGTGGAAACGTTATCCCTTACCCCTTAAAAGAACCTCTTCGAGACTCGGCGATATCTTGGCGCTCAGCGTTTCATCCCTGGCATCGGATTTTCCCGCCCGAAAAAAAAACCGGCGCCGGGTAAAGCCGGCAAAAGCGCGCGGTGTACGCTTTTAACCGGCACGCGAACTATGACAAGAACCGCCACCGCCGGTGGTTAGAGGGCGCGAGACACGGGAAATGTCCATTGTGGCGCATGCGCCTGCCCGTCGCCGCTTTCCCATTTCTCTTCACCACACTCTCGCCACCAACCGACATTCCGTGGGGTTTGCCACGCGAGTTGGCGAAGAACGCGGGAAAATTGTGACCGCCACACCACCACCACCGGAAGAAGCAAATCTGTCCGAGAGCGTCGAAAGCGCGGTTTTTCGTTTTCGTGTGCGAAAGTCTGACATGCCGTGCTCGGGGGGGAGGGTAAGAAGCCGACCGGGGTCTGCGATGGACGGATTGCACCTTTTTCGCGCTGAGTTTCCCACTGCCCTGCCAGGAGCGCACCATTCGCCGGAGGAGCATTCGCCGGATTTCACTTTCAACCTTCGCCTTACGGTTGTTTATGAGGAAATTGAGTTAAACTCTAAAAGCAACATTTTACCCGCGAGAATAGTGTACCGAAATTTGGGAGAACTTTATGAAAAATGTATCAAAATTCCGGTGAACCACTCCGCTCGCCGATTTTCTTCAAAAACAACAAAATATCGATTTTTCGCACCGAATTCACGACGGGAGCGCATTGCTTCACGCTGGAAAAGCGAAAGTAATTGATGATTTTTCAAAATACCTCTCCTCGCCACCCGAAGATCCGCGCTTCCTCCTCAGGTTCTCCATGCTCCGGGAGTGAAAATTTCGCGCCTCTAGCTCCGAAACCGAAATGCGCAAACTCCACAACACGTCCCGATGTGGGAGGAGGCATTCAACACGACGGGAGGGACAAACCTAAGGGGAACCCTTAATCCCACACCGGTCGCCTTCCATTTATCGATCGATATTTGCTCTCGGCTCTCAGAATCTGTCGTTGTTTAAAACCGTTCCGTTGCTAGAGATGACAGCAAGCAAGATAACAACAACGAAAGGAGCAAAAAAACCCCTCAAATTCCAGCTCCGTTCGAGCCAGTTCCGGTAGGAGAGACTAAAAGCCTAAAAACGAAAGCCAGCAAAGCCAGCCCCAAAGAGTTGGAGCCCACACTTCGGCCACGGGAAAAAGGAATCCCGTGTCACTTCCGGAAACTACCAGGCGCGCATGAGAATCGATTGTGCCGCCCCACGAGGATCTGTGTGGCGGGTTGATTTCGGTTTCGCGATGGAGCAGCAAACGAATGAACAAAACAACAAGCAACGGACCCGGTGTTGGGTCTTGTGCGCATGCGGCACGTGTGCGAGGAACACCAGTTGTTTTATTTCCGTTTGTTGTTTTTTTGTTTGTTGCTGTCGACTTTCTACACATCCTTTTTCCACCGGGCTCGGCGAACCACAACGAACCTGGCTTGCTTGCTGCTTGCTTCACTTTGGCGCGCTACCGGAGGGGCGAAGGCTCATTTCAGGCTTTTACTCTTATTCCGGAACCCGGTGTGGGGTTGTGCTGGGCCCTCCTGTTAGTCACTCTCAACTTGGGTGAGAGGGTGGCATAAAATGTAACACCTGCTTTCCGCTTTCCGCTCTAAGGGCGACTCGGGTCCTTCCTGCTTTGTGACAACGGCACGGCAGGAAGCACATGCATTCGATCGGTCGCGGCACATGGTGCAGAGTGTGCATGAATATGCAGCTTAGAGGTGAGATAGAGCGCAGCGCGCGCTTCTGGACACCTTGGGAAGTGTGACAGAAAAAACAGAAAACATACGCCCACACCGGGAGGCAATCTACCGGATAAAAAACGGGCGACAAACCGGCGATCTCCAAAGCAAGAGAGTCTTCTTCTTCGGTTCGTGCTATTGCATAGACAATAAAAACGCTTTGGTCGGGCCTTTTCGCGTGCTGCCCGCCTGATAATTCGTCCACGGACGAACACACTCGTTTCTCTGCTCCGATATGCTGCTGCCGCCCGGGAGACAAATAAAGGGTCTTTTGCATTCGCCCGTTTTGGTTTGCGTTTATCAAACGAACGCACTGGCGCAATGGATCGTACACAGCAAGCAGAGGAAGAAGCGGCAGAATGTTAAATATTTACCCCACAATATCAATTTGTGTTGCGGCAAACGGTTTCAGCCTGAATGTATGCAAAACTGTAGGCGAGGATCGTGGGAATCCCCACAAAGATAAATTATTAGTTAGCGTTAGCTTTATCAGTGGAAAAGTATGCAATCCGCATACTTCAAACATGATCCAACCTAGTCGCCAGGTGTTTTAAGTGCAAATTGCATACTTGTGCGCCAAAAAGTATGCTAACAATACTAAAAACTTTTTACAGGATTTTTCATCCATTGTTGACCAATTCCCACGGTTAGATGAAATCGCGCCCACTCAATGATGAAATCCTTCCACCCATTCTTGAAATGGCATTTCCCACACAGGGCTTCCCCACTGTGTTTAACATGTCAGGTTGAAAACTTCCAATGACGCAATTGTATTGATTTGTTCGAAGCTAATCTTTGAACTATGCATTATAACCACTTCAAGAATGGTTGGAAGGATTTCAACATTGAGTGGGCGCGATTTCATCCAACTGTGGGAACTGTTCAACAATGGATGAACAATGCTGTATTAAGAATGTGTATCAAGCAATTTTGTTGCGTCAAGTACATATTTTAAGTACAGGTTACGAAACTTCGCAAGAATCAACAGTTATTTTCAATTAACGAATTGAGTGTTAATTTAACAAAAATATATAAAAATAACATTGAGCAATGTGAAGAGAAAAGATCAGAAAAGACTTCACATGATCGCCATATGCTTCCCTTGACTGCAGAAACGTCAAACAAAGCAGCAGAGGATCGCTTGATTGATGGGTGTGCGCGCATCGTACAGGTCGCTCTGAGAAACTCCTGAAAAGTACCTGTGGAATAAAGTCCTTTTGTTCGGGAATGTGATTTACACACCTCTGCCATTTGGCACGTAACAGCAGCCAAGAAAAAATGGTATTTAAACTCATCCTCCGAGAAATGCCCACCGCCATCGACGGAGCAGAATACAACAATTATCGCTCCGCATCAATAAAACAGTAAAAGTTTAAACAAAGGTGTGAAAAAGGATTACAGAAGGCAAACGGGACGGACAGTCGGTCAGAAAAGCGCCAATAATCGCACACATGACGCAGGTAAAGGAGAGATGACCCAGAAGACTGCTTAATGTAATTAGTCACCCGTGGGCTTTGTATTGCGGGGCGGGAGAGTCTACGGACTCATTTGTACCATTTCTTCCTCGAATAGACTCCTCTTCATCGATCATTCAATGCGTGTTTGCCTATGGGTTGCCGGTGCTTTCTTCGCAAACATTCGGACGGTTCTGAGACGATCTTACAGACATCCACCAACGCACAGTCTTCCGCCTCCTTCGGAGTACGCAAACACCCGAACCGGGTGATCTCGTCGTAGCGCAGGGGCAGAGCATGATCGTTAAAGTATCGCCGCGCCTCAACCTCAACCTCAACCTCAACTCTCGGCAGATCATTCCAAACAACAGCTCGCGGAAGGCAAGAAACCGGTTCTCCGGTGGTTCTTGGAGTGCTTCCTTTTCGAAAACAAAAAAAAAATCGTATTCGAAATCGTTTCTCTCGGGCGCGCTTTCCGAGGTTGATATTCTGTGCCTCTCGCATTGTTTTCGGTTCGTGCCTGGCGGGCCCACCGGCCGATATATGCTGGGG
The DNA here is from genome assembly GCA_002091845.1 of Anopheles cracens. Lineage (NCBI taxonomy): Eukaryota > Metazoa > Arthropoda > Insecta > Diptera > Culicidae > Anopheles > Anopheles cracens. The sequence goes on from KZ072476.1 coordinate 128,017, forward strand.
GTGGTACCTACTATTACTGCCCACTATATACACCCAAAGATCGCCACCCAACAACCGCCCCCTCCTGCTCCCGGTGGCGATGGTGGTCAGCAATGATGAGCATCTTCTTGACTTGACCGCAGAAGAAGA
>KZ072476.1:137408-151464 GCA_002091845.1 Anopheles cracens
AAGCCGGTGCTCATGTCGTCCAGGTCGTACATTTTGGGGCCGTGTCGTGCAGTAAATTCAGCAGCAGCAGCAGCCGACGACCTTCTTTCGACCGGAATTTTCTTCTGATTGCACACAGCGGCACTGAACTGATTTGTTGTATTTTTCGAGCACTTTTGCTTGCTTTGTAGGAACACTTCCTATCACACTCGTGGAGGACGATTTCTTGGAAGGAAACCTTTTTTTTCAACGCTTTAACGCACCCATAGCAGCCTCTTGTCGGGGTTCGGTGACAAAGCTTGTTGCATCTGTTTCGTTCGTTTGCATTTGGGTGTGGATGGGACGAGCGGTGCGGGGAATCCTGTATGCGACACCGGAACAAGGGATAACGGTTTCACACACGCATGCTTTGTTGTGTTAGCACACGGCGGTAGCGGCGGCGGCGGGACCCAAAGAAACGGAAGGAAAATGGGGAAAAACTGATAAGCACAAATGGAGGGGGGGGGGCAAAAAAACCGCAACTACAGAAACACACACGCACGGTTGCAACGGATGCACAAACACACACACGCACGCTCTTTTCCAGCCCGATTCTCGTTTTTACAAAGCCCGCGCGCACGCACGGAGGGGAGCTAGCAGCTCGCCGGGTCTCTGCTCACACACACACACACGCGCGCACACACACTTACGCGAGCGGGGGAAGGTTGTGTGGGCCGCCGGAATCGAAATGGTTGCTGAAAACCGCGCGAATCTCACAACGTGAGTCGGATGCGAGAATCTTTGTTTTTCCTGGCCGAATTTCCCGGTTTTCACACACACACACACACTAATATGCGCACAGTATTTTCCTGCCTCGCTCTTTCGCTTTCCGGTAGCGCGCGAAAAACACGACTTTCTTACTCGATTTTGCTTTAGTCCGTCCCGAAAAAAGCGCGATGGGTCGAAGCGGAGGATCCTTTCGTCGCAATGGTCCTGGAACCGGAAAAGTGTACCGTTTCGATGTTGTTCAGTACAAAATCCGACTTTCCAGCAAGAACTGCGGCAGCGCAGCGACGTGACCTGCCCGTTCGAATGTTTATGGGGAACTGAAGAAGAAGAAGACCATCAACAATAACAACCGCCCTGCGAGCACCCCGCCGGCGAGAACGCGTCATTCGGGCTGATTAACTGCTGAGCTGTCAGTTGTTAATCAGCTGCTTTGACGTCTGCTTTGTGAAATGGCCGTTGCATTATTGATTCGAATTCGGATGCGAATGAATGAGTTTAGAAAAACACAAGCAAAATCAGATAATTTGAATTGAACGTTTATTTATACCTCCATTAAACTACCAACTTTGAACTACCTGCATTTCTATCTTGTCGGAATGGAATGAAAATGTGAATTTATTAAATTATTAAATTATTTTCAGAAAACATTGCAAGCATTTGTTTTTGCAATAAAAAAAATTGAACGATACTCACAATGTCCATTACTATAACACACACCGGATTTTAAACGAAATTTCTTCTTGTTCCCTGGAGCCTATCGAACCAAAAAACAATTTTAACAGATAAATGGACTGCACTGACAGCATTCGCGTTTGATGAGTTGCACTTAAAAGGATTTTTTGAGATAGTTTGTAAATAAATATTGTCTTTTTGAGTCTGCCCAATTTTGGACTTTTTCGATTCCCAAATCCCGTAGATGAACAAATAAACATCCGTCAAACCTGACAACAGGTCAGGTCGTCTGGCCTCCACTGTGTGCAAAGAACATCAATAACAACAACGAACGGAAATATGGCGGTAGAAATTCGAAAATTTGAAAAAAAAAACCGTTGCCGAGCTGGAAATTTCTGATCAACTAGACTGGCATTGACATTTATTTTGGAATAACTGATCCATACATGGTAGCATCGACTTTCTGCATAATGTGCAGAATTACTAAAGGCAATTAAAATGGTCAGGAGAAGTTAGCATCTTAATACAGTTGAGTCAACGAAAACCATAAATAGGAGGTCCGACATTGAGGTTGATGTTCCAAAATGAAGATAACGTGACCCAAACAAGCATCGAAATACTTTGAGCCCTTTGAACTCCCTGTCAGATGGTAATGCTACCTCATAAATACTTTTTCCCACCAACCTTTACACCTCACCTGGTGACTAATACGCTAGCGTTCGCTGGCTCGTGCAACCGTGTTTCGATACCACCTCTTAGCACGTGCTGTACTTAATTACGCTTCATGAAAAGCGATCCCATGCAAAGTAGAAGGCAAGCAGCCCATCCGAATAGCCTCACCGTTCGAGCGCACACCGTATCCAAATTTAAACCCGATGCACATGCACCGTCATCTCGTGTGCTACCTGTTGAGCAGAACAATTCCACCGCAACGATGAGAATGCATCGATTGTAAACACATGCGTCGACGGGCTGGACGGAAAGACTCCGTCGCCGTTTGACGGCCCGATCATATGATCGACATCGAGAACGAAATCACGAGATCGATCGCGGGTTGTGCATTCACCGCATCGCATTCACCGTGCGGGCTGCATCTCGCGTTCGTCTCTCGGGTCGACATTTCACCTACGGCAATCGGTCGGTGTGGTTCGCGAGTAACGAGATACCGGGAGTGGATTCTTCGTGTGTGTGGATAGAACGCGCAGCGAAAGTGGTTACTGCAGCAGGAAATAGAAATTTGCGACCGAGCGTGCAAAAACCCGAAAAACAGTCTTCAAGATGGTGCTGGATTTAAACTTCTCCCGCTACGATAGCACGACCCCGTTCGGTTTCAAGCTCGTCGGTGGAGCCGATTTCGACGTTCCCTTGACGGTGGTTAAAGTGAGTTAGAGTATTACGCATATTACTCGAGCTACGTCCAATTGGTTTGTATGGAAGAGGTAGCAGAAACGAAGATAACTTCAAATCAGAACATAGAACCTATTGTACGGCAAACGAATCAGATCTCTAGGGAGCGATTGTCATGCTGAAGTGTATTGCGTAATCGTTTTCTGCACAACCTTTGTGTGTCCTAGATCTACAATATAAGAACACATCCTTTCTATACTGTAATAGTTTACTAGATTCTCTAATGCCATTGCTACCACTGTAGATGGGTCAAATGAGTCAATAATTTCATTTTACGTGCCGCCTTCATTCGAGACGTTGCGATTAACCTCAAAACACCGAAAGCAAGCACAGTGCGCAGCTTCGATTTCGTCTGATCGACCTGATCGATGGGTCGTCGATAAAAATAGCGTGTCGCAGCGACTGTCGAAATGTCAGCCGTAGGCACCCCCCCTGGCTCGTTCGCAGCCGTCCGCGCCTCTCGATACGAAACACTGATCCTGTTTTTGCACACCACAGATCCTACCCGGAAGCATCGCCGAAGACGTCGGCATGCACATCGGGGACGTGGTGATGCGCATCAATGACATACCGACCGGCAACATGTCGTACTACGATGCCCACCAGCTGTTGGCCTGCGCCGGCAATCAGTTTGTGCTCGGCATCCTAAGGTTAGTGCAAGGCCCTGGCACGTGCCTCTATCTGCCTGCCTGTCGGTCTCACCCTGGCCTTTCAATGTCCGCAGGGCCCGCGAGGTGACGCCTTCGCAGCGCCTGATTAAGGAGAAGACACCGTCGGGCGAGGTGGAGTACATCAACACCTCGCCGAAGCCGTTCTGGACGCCGAATGTGAGCGGCCCGTGTCCGCCGGCGAAGGACGATGAGCAGGTCCCCGAGGTGCCGATCACCGACGAGCAGATCGCCGAGGTCCTCTCGGGCGAAGCCGAGGTGCTCAAGCAACACAACGTGATCGGGTAGGTGACCGTCCCTCCTTCTCTCTCTCACTAGCCCCCTCTCACCGCTCACTAACCTGCTCCTTCGCAGTGTGAACTTCAACAAGATGATCCCGAAGGCGGGTGTGTTCAAGCAGAGCGAAGTGTTCAAGACGCTCAACAGCGAGCTGGTGCAGAGCGACGACGAGGACAAGAAGTGGACGACCTTCCTGCAGCGGCCACAGCGGCCCGCACCGAAGACGCCCGAGGAGCGGAAGCTCGAGCGGAATCCCCCGACCGAGCGCTACCAGGTACGAATCGTGAAGCAACCGAAACCGAAAATTGCCCCCGACTACAAGCCACCCAAATCGCCGGTAAGTGTCAGCTCGTGCAAGCGGATCGTGCGCGCGCGTGAAAGCGGAAGTGAAAGCTTAAAAGCGACCTGCACCGCCCCGATCTCGGGCACACTGTGTGTTTGCTGAGCTGTGTGTGCATTACTTCGAAGGAACCCGAGCCGGAACCGGAACCGATCCCGATGTACGACGAGTACCTGAACGAGCGCCAGGAGGTGGAGGTGGAGACGATCAAGACGCTCGTGGAGGAGCAGAGCGAGGCGGGCGAACCGCAGCCAGGTAACGCCACGGACCTCCCGATTCCCGACTCCTGCACCTGTCCCTGTCCCCGCGTCGATGGTGTGCTCTGCTGCCCCGGTGAGGATGAGCAGGACGCGAACGCTAATGGTACTCGCTCAACTGCAGGTGATGGTGAGGGTGACGCACAGCCGGCCGCTACTAGCCCGTCCGACGAGGAACCGACTGAAGAGTTCCGCGAACAGCTGCAGAACGTGCAGAAGCAGCTGGAGGCGCTGTCGGCGCTACCGAACACGATCCAGGCCACGATCGCCGCGTTGACTGAGCAGCTGGCCGCACTGGCCGCCCCGAAACGGAAGTCGAAGAGTGTCTCGCCCCGACCGGAAGGTATACTGTTTGTGTGCGTTTACATTTTAGGTTCCGGCGATCTGCCGATGGCGCTCAAGGGCAAGGACGTAGCGCAGATGTCCCAAGTGCGCATGCACGCATACACCCCGATCGTTCATCATCACCCCACCGCAACTAAAGCGCCGAAGATAGAGCGCAAGAGATAGAGAAAGAGAGTGTGTGTTATTGAAGTGAAAGTGTCTGACCTTACCTTGCAGAAGCAGAGACCACCGCCGAACAGCCACCGGAGGCCATCGTGCCCGAAGTGTCCGAGACGTTCGAGGTGACCGAGTTTAGCAGGGCGGACAGTAGCGGCGCCGAGCAGTCCTCATCGGTCGACGAAGGCGAACACATCCAGTACACGGCGGAAGAGCTCGAGCAACTAGAGAAAAGGATGCAGGAGCACGACATTGAGTGGACCAACCAGAACGATAAGGTTAGTGAGGGTAGTGGTGACGGTTTCGGAGATGCGACCGTTGGAGGTGCTTCTGCCGCATCCCTACCAAGTGTGTTGCTGCTAACCTACACCTGGTGGAGTTCCCATTCCACACGCGTCGCGTCGGCTATACCTTCCGATCTCAGGCAAAAGTGAAAAAGTGGTTCTGATCAAAGTGTTTTCTTTTGGAACGTTCTTTTCTATCTCTTCGCGTCAACTGCTGCCTCCTGGCTGTTTGGAATGGGAAATGAAACACTCTGTCAATTGCTAATCTGCCTACATGCGCCTACATGCACACACACATACGACACCACCAAACCAACGCAACGCCTACTTGGCTGCCCACTGCCTACTACAAACACCGCGCACTTTCACACTGGATTGAAACCCGGGCCACACACGAAAGAAGCCAAAGTACCAAACGATCGACTGGGCCATCGTGTCCCAACGCTACCGAGTGTACGTTGACGAGGAGGAGGAGGTGGAGTACGTGACACTGCCGCTGCGCATCTCGCCAGAGGAGCTGGTCTGCGGCGTTGACGTCCTGGAGTCTCCTGCCCTGGTGGCGGTGGAAGCGTAGCGCTCCACACCGAAACATACTCAACATTCTTCGCAACACGACACGAACACTGCAGATACAACGCAACTCCGCAGCACTATGTTACGACAACAGAATCACACGGGTTGTGTCATCGAACACCTAATATAGCCTAACATATAGCCGGTGTAATAAATGTACTACGAACCGAACACGCCGTTGTCGATATCGGTGGTGGCCACTGTAGTCTCGGGGGTCTGCTCCTAATGGGCCTTGAGCTAAGGCTCACTAGTGTGCGGTACTTGTTAACTTCCTGTGCCTGTTCTAGCCGCCATCTTGCCATCATGCAGGGTCGTTTTCGGGTGTTCTAATCGATTTCTCTTTTTCTCCACACGACGGATGTATGTTTGCTCCCTCTCTCTCTCTCTCGGTTGGAATACGGTTTGCCTCTGCTTGTTTGCCTTCCAACGTCTGTGTGCTGTGTGTTTCGTGTGCAGGATTCCGATAGCTCCAGCCAGCATCAGGCGGGCGGAGACATCCGGACCGCCGTCCAGGACGAGCTGAAGCTGCAGGTGGTGAAGAAGAAGAAGAAGACGGTCAGCGCGTTCGGACCTCTGACGCCCCAGGAGCGGCCGATCTTCCTGCCCGGCGGGCGCAAGTGGCGCACGGCCAAGGACGCCTTCAACGAGCAGTTCATCGCGGAGGTGATCAGCTCGCAGGCGGAACTGATCCAAGGCACCACGCTAGGGTAAATGTTACGCTTTCGATTGCCTTTATCTCACCCGCCCGAGAAGCCATTTTCAGCCACCCGTCGCGGTTCTGCCGTCGTCACGCCATCTCCGCATTGCGTTCATGTGTCCGTCTTCTTCTTTTGTAGCAACTTCTACGAAAGTCCTCATCTGGGTTACGACGACAGGTAACCACCGCCAAGCCGCCATTTTCCCGCGCATCGTGTCATTTCTTCGTTCGTTCACTCGCTGTTGTTACTAATGCTGCGTCACAAGCGTCACTAATGTGGTTTTTGCTTTCTGTCGAACAATCATCGCAGCCGCGCGTTCTGCTGGCACTAATCTAGGCATCTCTCCATCCCACCTCCACGCTCGTTATCATCTTGTCTAACAGCACATTCTATGTTTTAGGTAAAGTTCTGGAACTACTACTGGGCCGATGGGAAGGCGAAGTCACCGCACGTGTACAGGTGCGTACGTGCCCCGAACATGCATGCTCCCCAGTAGGTTCATATGCGCTCGATCATCTTCATTGTGCACTCTTTCTCTCTCTCTTCTCTCTCTTTCCGCATCCAAGAACAACGAGCAAGGTGAAGAAATTCTCCAACTGCGAACTGTTGGTGGAAAAGTTCGAGAGTGAGCTATTCAAGTAGTATGCTCCAGGCGCAAGGTAAGTCGCATTTTTTGCATTAACCTTTCGTTCGAGGTGTATTTTTCTGTGTTCGCATGCAGCTTCTGTCTCTGTTTCCGTGATGCCATCCTCTAGTACATGCACACAGGTCGACAGGTTTTCGTCATTACTTGTCTTCGTTACATGTTTATCAAGCTCACATTGAACGCATCGGTAATCGTGTGTGTGCTTATTGCGCTCCCTGCAGGGTCAACTTCCTCAAGTACCAGAAGCCCGAGAAGGACCTGAGCTTCATCAGGAACAGCGACGTCTACAAACTGGTGCACGACATGGATCCCCCCAAGAGTGGCATCGAGCTGCGCCCGGAGATGGTGGTAGCCGAAGAAGATGTGCGAAAGGTAATGAAAGACGAAACCATTTTCCAGCCTCGCAAAGCGAAGGTTTTCCTCTATCAAAATTGAACCGTCCCGCCTACCGTATTGGCCGCAAACTGTAAACTGACCTTCTGCAAACATCTTCTTCTTGCTGCCCACATCGCAACGACCACGGCGACTCGGTTCTCGACCACGCGTCATTCGAATGGAATCGCTCGCGACCTATAATCACCAACACTCATCGGATCGCGTTCATCAACCAAACTAAACTGCAATACGGCAAATTCCAACTTCCTCCACTCGTCGCTGCAGTGCACATCACCCTGCTGAAGAAGCCTTCCACCGCTTTCCCACCGTCCTCTCCGTTTCCTTTGAATCCTTCCCCCCAGGCCCTCCGTAACGTGTTATATTAAGGCATCGCAGGCATCATCTACCATGTGCTTCGTTTATCTTCGCCAACTTCTGTATCCTAAATCATGACTATGGCTTTGACTCCGTTGCGTTACCATTTGCATATAAGAAAGTCCTCGTCCCCATCCACGCTCCCAGTCACACATCGTAGCGCTAGCGGCATATATCGGATGATGCAGTCAGACTGCATCGTTTGCAGCGGCAGATCAAGACTTTAGGACTAATTGTTTTCATTACCTCGCGTGTTTGTATCGAAGCTTCGACCGAAGGTTCCCTCATTATCAAGTTAATCTAGAGACTGGTATTGCTATGTAAATAAGTGAAAATAAAAATAAAACCATTAAAACCACCGTACGGTGCGCTGCGTTTTATTTTGATCCGAAGCGTGTTGAAGTGGAAAACAAATTAAAGTTCGTCGGGGCTTTTCGAAGGACTGGTGCCAATAAGATGGGTGGCGTGAGAGATCATAGGTCTCGCGACGACTTCAGCAGCGGCTGATGGCAGTTGGCCAGAGCAACACAAAGGATCGACTGAAAGAAAGCGTTGCGTAGGAAATAGATGTGTTGAGAGACAATGAAGAACTGTTGCCATTAGTATTATTTACAAACAAGTCACCGATGTTGTGTATTAAAACCATTTTAACCATTTTTTTGAGATTCTGATGGATTTCGCCTTCGACACAACGGCTCTCCGAACAATTATAACTATTTAATAAAAAATGTTATACGAACTGATTTTGGATGCAAAGTGTTAAAAATGGTTTCCTATCCTATGTTTTGTAACATGAGCACAACACATTTTGAATGGCCTTCATATAAAGACAAGAACCTGATTGCTTTAGATGTCTATAAAAGCTACTCGGTTTAGTGATAGCGAAATCTACGATCACTCGACCCTCCCCAAAACTCGTTCGGACCGTAAATAAAGTTAATTAAGGATGTTTTTTTCGAAATCATTGAAATATTGATTTAAATAACTATACGATTACTTATATGCTCTTAGTGAACTATACGATTACTTATATGCTTAAATTTCAACTTTATTTACAATATTTTCCATGTTGTATACAGAATTAAGTAAAAAAGAAGATGTAGATCGAAAGGCCTTCAAATTTAACCAAAATTCACAGATTTTCACAGATCACTGAGAAATATTAACTAAACCGGTAAATAAAACGTTTGTAAAACATTAAAAAGCGATGATGTAATGCGAATTGCATACTTTTTGGTGCAGAAGCTACAAATCTTTTAGTTAAGTAAACTGTGACGCAAATTTCATTATTTCCTTGTGATGATGGAAGTCAACGCCTGAAAGTATGCATTCATCAGAACATATATATTTGGTGATGCTATTGAGTAAACATACATTTTACCAGAAGTTGAGGCTAGAGTTACTAGCTTTTTATTTTCTGCAATTTTTATCTTTTGTTTACAATTTCTTCTAATTAGTCCAACAATATGTTCTTACAACTATTCAATGTCTGCTTGATTTTCCTTTTCAATCCCTTCTGAGTCGTAGAACATGATCGCATTAATTTTCGCCTGTCAATAGCCGGCTAACCTTACGCCGAATGTAAAGCTGAAGGCTCACGCACGGTGCAACGGCTGGCGCCGTGAACGACACAATGTTGCCCCAATTAAGCGACCGAGCCCCCCCCCCCTCCGAAGCCTTGACGAAGGATTCCACCCCGGTCGGTCATTAGCATAACGAGGAAACCTACCGATAAGTGCATCGCTCGCCGAAAGCTTACCGGAAAGGAATGGTTAATTTTTTTTGCAAACGACGCGATGCGCGACTTGATGGGAAGTGGCCGCTATTAATAGCTACCCCACGCGATGAGGCGGCGAGGAAACAATCGCATCGATCGCGATGAATCGGAAATGGATTAAAAATACTTTGATGACTTGACATGCGTTCCCGGTCTCTGGTGGCTCCGAGTGCGAGCGGTGCATGCATGCTCACCTATGCGGGTGGCGGCGGTGTTAGATAACCGATCGGGTTTGTTTTTGTTCGGTATCGGTTCGATCTTTCGTGGATGGGATGGGCGACCGGGGCCGGGCGAGGGCGCGAGGCTAGTGCGACGATGACATTGAGGGGAAGATAATTTAATGAAGCATTACGAATGCGCAGCCAGCAAGCTCATTCGAGCGGTGGTGTCCGATTAAAGCACAAATCGCGCAGCACGGTGTTGCGACGTCCCTACGTGTGGTTGCCTGTCTGATTGGTGCAGTGTCTTCGTTCCGGTGTTCCGTTCCGCCAAACAGAGAACTATGGATGTGCAAGTGGATGCGATGGAGATGGCGCTGCCGCCGATAGAGTCGTTCAAGAACTGCGAGTACCATGTGCGCGTTTCGGGCACGACCGAGCTTGACCGTCGCGTTATGTCATTTGTGGACAACCTGTGGGGCTTCGAGGTTACCGGCGGTATCGACCAGTTCGAGCCGCTGACAGTGATATCGGTGAAACGTGAGGGGCTGGCACGCCGGGCCGGCATCCGGGTGAACGATATCATCACGAAGATCAACGAGACGCACGCGGATAAGCTGACGCTCGCGCAGGCACAGGAGCTGATCGCCGAGTCGGGACGCACGGTGAAGATATTCGTCAGTGGGTATGTGCTGCTGGAAAAGTTTGTTCGGAACGCGCGGTGATGGTTTGGATTCTGTTCTGCTCTTTCAGTGATGTGGACGAAGACAGTGAGGATGAGATGACGGTGGACTATTGGTTCAAACCTTGTAAGTACACGCTTCAGTAGCTCGCATGCGTTCGCTTGTGTCGACATCATTCGCACGCTCATAGTCATCGCCGCGGCCAAGGCTAGACAGGGCAGCTGACTAAATGAACGTTTGTTGTGGAGACGGAAGCTTACTGTGAGAGACCCCTCGCCCCAAGAAAACCCACTCTCTGTCCGATCATGAACTTCATCCCGTCTACGTCCTATCCCATCCCGTATCCGCCTGCACCATCCAAGGATAGCCACTACGCCACCCGTTGATAAAGATGGTTTCTTTTCCTCAGTGAACGAAGCCGACCGGTCGATGTTGGATTGGGAGGCGCGCCTGCGTGCCAATCGTAACGTGAGTATGAGCCGTTTTGCGATTTGCCTTCATGTATTCCAAGTTATCGTTAAATAAACGCTTCCCTACTCGCCTGCCTCTTTTTTTGTAGCCGGACAAATGGAACGGTGTGTGGCCGTGGAATGATCGCAAGAAGGTGGTCTACAAGTGAGTAAACATCCTTTTGCCGGCATGCGGAAATTGGCAAGGATGCGGGCAAACGGTTCTTTGTGCTGTGAAACGCTTGGCGTGCGTTGCGCGCTGCATACATTTAGGCGCACGCATTCATTCTGAACAGCCGATAAAAAACGCTTAATTTTTCCAACGTGTGCTTTCCCGCTTTAGGGAATCCAACTGCTACATGGTACCGAGCGTGGCGGAGGAAACGCGCGAACGGGAGCTGAAGCTGCACGCCAACGAGGACCAGTACGAGAAGCATTTGAAGCGCGAGCGTGAGGAGGCGGAACGGAAGGCCGAAGAGCAGCGGCTGGCGGACGAGGCACGCCGGGCCGAGGAGGAGCGCCGAGCGGAGGAGGAACAGTTCTTTGCCGCGTTCGAGGCGGAACAGAAGCGGCGGCAGGAAGAGGAAGCGGCCAAGCGGCTCCAGGCTGAGGCGGAAGCGGAGAAGGAAGCGGAACCGGCCGCCGTGACCGAGGCCGAAGCGGATCAGTACATCGACGAGCTGATGGAGCAGGAAAAGGATCTGGGCGAGGTCAGCACGGACATGATCGGGCCGGAGGAGAGCGGCACGATCGACGCCTGAGCGGGAAGGGAAACAAGAAGCGCTTTATTTTATAAGTAAATATCGAAACTAGGAGGGAAAAGTTCATACCGTGATGTGTATGATGCTATTTAAACGAATAAAACGGATGGATAAGGTGAAAACGAGCTTACTTACTTAGGAGCAGAAGATCTCGAAACCCGATATGTGGACATTATGAAAGGACTCTTTGGGGTGGGCATGAAGATCATAAAGATACAACTCTTAAAGATCGTAACTCTAGTTCTTCTATTGTCAGTTCCACATTCCAAAAATCCTCCAGACTATCTTCCTCCAATGATGTACAGAACTATCCCGATGTTATTCATATCGCTTTCTGCAAGACAAAAGAGGCACTCAATGCGTATCTGCGGAATGGTCTTGTCAATAAACAAGCGCATTCGTGAGACTTCTAGTGCATTCCTGAAGCGCAACGAGTCCTACGCAACGAGTCGCATCCCGAACCGTCACCGACCACGGCCCGAGTGCATTCCCCCGTTGGCTTCGTGTCGGTGTGACTGCCACTTGCATCCGATCGCAGCGTAGTCAGACGTACACTAAAATTATCCTCACTGCAGCCCCAGCGCAGAGCTTCTGTGGCCCTATCGGTGTACACATGTGCACGTGCAGTGAGCGACCAGTGATCGATCCGGGTTCGAACAAGTGATTGGTGATTGATTCTCACACACCAGAACCACAAGCATCCGAATTCCTGAAAGTGCAACAGTTTACACTGCTGGAAGTAAGTGTCTGGCCCTGGGAGTGAGAAGGCTAGCGAGCAAGTGCACGGAGTGTTGCAAGCCAATATAATAGTATTGCATTGGTGTACTAGGTGTTCGATAGTCCGTGCGGTACAGTGAAAGTAGGCCACGTAATACGTAACCACGACCACGACGACGACGACGACGACGACAGGCCCTGTCTGACCTGGCATTGACCAATTCATCATCGGGAAAAAATTGCCCCCATCATTACATCACCCGCACGTCAACATGCCCGAGTTTGTGATTGAGAAGCGCAATATTCCAGTGCTGACGGTGGCGTCCCGCGATGGACCGGTCGCTAGCGAGAATGGGGACAATCCGCTCGGCTTCCGCATCACCGGTGGGGCCGACTTTGAGATGCCGATCACCGTGTTCCAGGTGAGTGAGCTGCTGGAGTTCTGTTGTGTCGTTGGTAGTCGGAAGCGTCCGTGCCGTCGTGTCCAACGTGTCGTGTTCGAAGTAACGCATGGTGGTGGAATTAGAGCGACGGGCGACCGAAAATAGATCCCAATGATAGACCACCGAATGTATGTTGGGCGTAGCAGCATCGTTCGCTGAACTCGATCCACAGCCTCCACGAGGCAGGGAGTGCAGCAGCAGCAGCAGACACCGGTTAACCGGCGATAAACATAACCTAGCATTCGAGCGGTTAGATTGAGCGATCGTGCCGGCATGACACCGTGTGCGACGACATGCGCAATGCACTGCGTTCCGATCGTCTATTTTGGCATGCGCAGCTGACCAGCCACAACACATTGTTTTGCGACACACGGGGATCGGTGTGTGTTTCGAAAATCTTCGACGTCACGCGCGTTACATGAGCACAAGCCAGCACAATCGCTCGAAAGATGATCCACAGCTTAGCGTTTCGGGGAGCTGGCTTTTGAAAACACGCTCCCTCTCACTCTCAGCAACCCGTGAGACGTGAACACGCAGACAGCAAGACGGTTTCATCCCGAAGTATATAAGACAATTGAGGCAAAACATAATTTCCCATTCATATACACCGACCGCACCGTCCGGTGTGGCAACAAAAACATCTACAGAATGTCATAAAATTCACCAAAACCACTGCACGGGCGAGGTTCGAGGCATTCGCGAGCCCCGGGACAGTTCCGTATCGCAGTACGGGACGGCTCAGTGTTACGTCGATTGTCACGGTAGAAACAACGGCCACCGGGCGCGCGCGCGCGTACCCTTTCAGATACGAATTTCGAATCTCCAGACGAGTTTGGCACGCGACTCAGACGTTGTTCACAAAGCGAAAGAGAGAGAGAGAGAAAAAGAGACCGAACGGCAGGGAATGGCACTGGACGAGCCGAAGGTGGCACCGGAAGGTGACCAGCCGCCAGTGGACGCCGACGGCAAACGTGACGACGCGCCCGACTACTACAAACGACCCAAGTTCAAGCGCAACATCATCCCGTTCGACACGGAGGATCTGTCGGTGCGAGTAATCCGGGAACGCTTTCTCATCCCGAACCAGGTGTCCGAGGGTAGCCCGGCGCAGAAGGCCGGCCTCCAGCTGGGCGATCAGATCCTGAAGATCAACGGGGCCGACGCGTCCGCCATGCGCCTCGCCACCGCCCAATCCGTCATCAAACAGGCCGGTGAACAGCTGCAGATGATCGTAGCAAAGTAAGCA